>BOPN01000325.1:332500-335012 GCA_017312705.2 Penaeus japonicus | reverse complement strand
ACTTAAGAAATGGCTCTCTTTTATGAGACAGAGTAAAAGGCACTGCTCCTGGACAGCACTTTTGTAAATTGCATCCCATCTTCAGTACATTTCTTAATGCCTTACCTTCTTCTATTATTGTTTTATTCATTCGCTTGTCCTTTGATAATTAATACGCTCATCTTTGCTCTTAACATCCTATTTATTGTTCCTTGCACGCATCTGTCCTTTTGAAGCTATCTGCCTATCTATCTATCCGACTGTTTTATCCATCCATCTTTCCATTTACCTATGTGACTCTAATTTGGTATATTAAGTATCTCTTTATCTGTCTACCTATTCACCTATTCATCTTTATATCCATCTGTGGATTAGCCATCTGCAATTTGTTTATCTATAAATCTCCAACTCTATCTGTAAATCCATATATCTATAAATCTATCCACATTTGTATCTATGTACTCAATAATCTGTCAACTTGTTCAGATGTCAATATGTTAATCTATCTATCCCGATCTGCCAAATCTGCCTGTCTGCTTTGCTTACGTATCTGGCTTTATTTTTCATCTCTCTCTCTTTCTTTCTCTTGCTTTCTCTCTCTCTCTCTCTCTCTCTCTCTCTCTCTCTCTCTCTCTCTCTCTCTCTCTCTCTCTCTCTCTCTCTCTCTCTCTCTCTCTCTCTCTTCTCTCTCTTCTCTCTCTTCTCTCTCTCTCTCTCTCTCTCTCTCTTCTCTCTCTCTCTCTCTCTCTCTCTTCTCTCTTTCTCTCTTCTCTCTCTCTCTCTCTCTCTCTCTTCTCTCTCCTCTCTCTCTTCTCTCTCTCTTCTCTCTCTCTTCACTCTCTCTCTCTTTTTCTTCTCTCTTCTCTCTCTCTCTCTCTCTCTCTCTCTCTCTCTCTCTATATATATATATATATATATATATATATATATATATATATATATATATATATATATATATTTTTTTTTTTTTTTTTTTTTTTTTTTTTTTTTTTTTTTTTTTTTTTCTCTCTTTCTCTCTCTTTCTCTCTCTCTCTCTCTCTTTCTCTCTCTCTCTCTCTTTCTTTCTCTCTCTCTCTTTCTCTCTCTCTCTCTCTTTTTTTCTTCTCTCTTCTCTCTCTAGGTTGAGACCAATCACCAAACGAATGTCAAACAAGTCGCCATCATCTACAGATTGGCAATTTATGACCTGACTTCACTCCCTCGTTTCTCTCTCGTTTTCACCTCTCATTTCTATGCATAATATAACATGTATCCTATCATTCTTGTAACATTTCACTTTTCTCCCCTTTTTGAGAATCATGTTATTTCACCTACAACGAACTCAATGCGTTCATAATTTTCTCTCATTACTGAGAATTCACTTACGAATTTAATCATATTAACATCATAACTGTGGTGAAAAGCAGTCACACAGGAAAGATACATAAATAGTAGGCTAAATATTTTTATGGTTGTACAGAAGTCACCAATTCTACCATGAAATCTAATATATTGTTGCCCTTTAGGGCCTGTTTACACTAGGCGCTTTCCAACGCGCGTTAGCAAACTCGGCGTTAGAAACTACCGCTCACACGAGGCGCTTTCAAACGCGGCGTCAACGCGACGCTTGTGTTTGTGCGTGCGTTATATGTGTGTCTGTGCCAAACAATGCTGAGAGAAACAGACATATATATATATATATAGTGACCGTTTGAAGCGGCGCAAGCGGCGAGAAACTTCCTCCACGTGGAGTACCCTAGGGGTTGCCATAGTAACGCGCATTCTCTCTCCTCATTGGTAGCAGCCCAGCCAACTAGAGAGCACGCTGCTTTCAAAACGCCGCGGTAGCAAGAGACCCCGACGTTGACGCGGCGTCAGGCAAAACGCCGCGTCACATGTGACCGGTTCCATAGATACCATTGACTTTGCTAACGCCACGTTTGTTAACGCGCGTTGAAAGCGCCTCGTGTAAACAGGGCCTTACACTGGTCTTTCACGAGAGGATTTCCTACATTGTGCAGTGTTTGTCTGGGCGTGGCTTACAGCATGATATATAAAGGTCAAAGGATTGAAAGATTTTTTTCAATGTGGTAACAGGTTGGGCTTTCAAATTTTGTTAGTAGTTGTATAAACACAACACCAAGCCTGAATTGGAGAGGAATGGGTGTTGTAGGAAGAACAACAAGCGAAAGGGATTAGTGACGCTAGTAGATTTATAAACACAGTGACCGGCGTGGTTTGGAGAGGAGAGGGGACAGGGGTAAAGGAAAAAGCAAAATGGGCAAGATGAAAAGAACTATGATTAAAAAATAAGTAATATATAATTATGCCTACGATTAAGATCCTGGACATCCAAGTCTTGTCACCCAGTGGATTTCGCATATTTCCCTCATCTAGTACAGAGGTCCATGGTGTGACTGGTTCATGATAAATTAATGAAATCCCATTCTCATGTTTAATTTGGAATCATTTTGTATATCTCGGGTCATCACGTAATTTTAGGGAATCAATAGCTCTCCCCTAGAGGGCCATTGTTGCAAGCACCAGTCGCACA
>BOPN01000325.1:305000-320000 GCA_017312705.2 Penaeus japonicus | reverse complement strand
GTGGGTGCGGGCTAGCATTTTCCGTGGACTTTGGAACTAGAACTTAAATAGTGCCTGGAAACAATAGATAACAGGATCCACGGGTAAATATACGAAGTATTTTCTCATTATCGCAACTTTCCAGCCATTTCCAAGTATTTTTCGTATGTGTAGAAAGACTAGAGGTTGAGCATACTAAGAGGCTGCCAAACTATTTTGATCCGAAATATCAAGTTTAAACAAGGGGAGTTCTTTAAAGTTTGGATATATTGTGGCCATGGTTGATCTTTTTGAGAAATGGCCAGTTCTGTGGAAAATTGTCTGTTTGAAAGTTTTTGTTTATT
The DNA here is from genome assembly GCA_017312705.2 of Penaeus japonicus. NCBI lineage: Eukaryota > Metazoa > Arthropoda > Malacostraca > Decapoda > Penaeidae > Penaeus > Penaeus japonicus. Next base: position 319,677 of record BOPN01000325.1, on the reverse strand, counting down.
TAGATAGTTCGGTTTACTTTCAAAGTTCCAAAGGATGAAAGAGTTTAATCTTTCATGTGAAGAATATAATCATATTTGAGATATTTCCTTAATTTAGCAAGTATTTTTTCTGCATTTTCAATGGGCATATACCATTACATTTATTTTGCAAATATTTATTACCATTACCTTTCATACATAGGCATTTACAATATACATATATATATATATAAAACATAGACAATAGTAAATAAATTTACGGTGTGTAATTTGCCAATATCTTTTGCAAAAATAGCCATGTGGTACTTCTTGACAAACAAAGAGATCATGGAACTGATGTCCACCGAAATAGGTTTGGTTCAGAATTCATGAAGATATATCATCAGAATAATCACTATCATTTGGTGTTCCACAAGGATCTATACTGGGCCCCATTCTATTCGCAATATCAATGAATGATCTGCTGAATATTGCTAAAACTATTGTGCTCTTATTTGATGCACCGATAACAACTTCTTTACAATGTTTCTTTTCAATTCATTAGACAGATTCAACAGACTCTCTATGAAGCAAAAGGATATTTCGATATATATGACCTAAGATTGAAGCCGGTTTTTATGGGCATCCCCAAAAATATTGCTTTTTTTGCAGATATAACCATAGAATGTGAAGGCTATTATGACAATCCAAGTAATGGGTGGATATACGACATTTGAGAAAGGAAAGTAATGAGAACATTAAGCCACATAAAACATTAATAGGAGAGTAATTGGGACATTACCTTACTTAAGCATCATCAAAATTAAGATTTTTTAATGAAACAATAATTGTATCACTACCTCTCAGTATTGTTTGCTACTGTTCCATATTTAATATTGAAACCTAAAAAAAAAGAAAAAAATACTGTTCCATTCCTAACACTGAGATCTATTTATCTTTTTTTTTCATTAGGCAATAGTAATAATTTCAACCACATTACCCCCACATAAACAAACTCTAATGGTGAAATATTAATACAAATGTAATTATGATATATACATATATACAGCTGTTCAAACAAGACATATTGCCCCTCTGTAAATATCAAAAATATTTCTAACCTAACATCTTCAAAACAAAAATAGATCAGTGTATCTTAAATCATCGATGGCATCAAACATTTAAGTATAAGATTAAGTAATATATTTCTTCTATTTTTTTTTTTTTTTTTTTTTCTCAGGATGTGAAAATTCTGATATCAAATTCCCTCGCGTATATATTTTATATCATGTATGCTTAAATCATTGTCTTGATTTATGTAATCAACTTTTAAGTTAAAAAGTTTAACCATTTTAACTATTAGATTCTTTTGACTATTATATTTTATTTGTCCTGATTTTTTTTTTTCTCCTACATTATTGCGTTCATTCACTCCTTTCTTCTAAATTAGCCATTCATTATGTTTCTCTTTTCTCCTTCCCTCGTTCTCTCATTCTCTCTTTCCCTCATCCTGTCACATTCTCTTTCCTTCATTCTCTCATACTCTCTTTCTCTCATCCTTTCATTCTCTCTTTCTCGCTTTCTTTCTTTCTCTCATTCTCTCATTTTCCCATTCTCTCCGTCCCTCATTCTCTCACATTTTCTCTTTCCCTCATTCTCTCATGCTCTCTCTTCTCTCATCCTTTCATTCTCTCTTTCTCGCTTTCTTTCTTTCTCTCATTCTCTTATTTTCCCATTCTCTCCGTCCCTCATTCTCTCACATTCTCTCTTTTCCTCATGCTCTCTTTCTCTCATCCATTATTCCTCTCTCTCTATCTCACTCAACCTTCTTTCCGCTATCCTTCCACGATGAACGAAATGGAAAATCCGAGATCGAAAGTCAAACAAAAAAACAAACAAACAAACATAGGAAAGCGGAGAGAGAGAGAAGGGGAAGACAAACAAAAACCAAACAAACAAATCCCAATAAGCGAATAGAGGGAGAGAAGAAGACGATGATAAAACAGCAGGGAGAGGAAAGGGAACGTGGAAAAGCTAATAACAGAAAGATGAGGATCTATAAATGGTAAAATAGAAATATGAGGTGGATGGAAAGAGGGGGAACAGAAGGGGACCAAAGAAAAGAAGAGGGAGAAGGGGAACATATGGTTAACAAGAAGAGGGGAGAGTATATATACATATGTATACATATGTATATATATACATATGCATTATTTATATATATATATATATATATATATATATACATATATAATGTATATATGTATACATATATGTGTTTATATATGTGTATATATATACATATATACATACATATATGTATATACATATATGTATATATATATATACATATATGTATATACATATATGTATACATATATATATATATATATATATATATATATATATATATATATATATATATATATATATATATATATATGTATACATATATGTATATATATATATATATATATATATGTATACATATATGTATATACATATATATATGTATATATATATATGTATATGTATGTATACATATATGTATATACATATATGTATGTATATATGTATGTATATATGTATATATATGTATATATATACACATATATACATACATATATGTATACATATATACATTATATATGTATATATATATATATAAATAATGTATATGTATATATATACATATGTATACATATGTATATATATATATATATATATATATATATATATATATATATATATATATATATATATATACATACATATATATTTATATATACATATATATATGTACATTTATAGATACATAGATAAATAAATAGATTTTTCTCAACTTTTTCTCTTTCAGCAACTGCAAAGATGTCCATTTTCCGGCCAGGACTCTTCAAGGGGAAGGTGGCACTGGTGACTGGTGGTGCCACTGGTATTGGGAAAGCCATTACTGAGGAACTCGTTTCTTTAGGTATGTTCTTTTTTTATTCTTATGAAATATAAATAATATGGTAAAATACTCATAGATAGTAGAAAATGTTATTAACCCAATCCCGACAGGCCCAGCTAGAAGTGGCAACCTCCTATGCTGGGCCTATGCAATATTGCTTTGGGAACGTCACACTGGTGTGTCGCCCCGTCATCAGGCATTTAGCTGTGTCACATGGGTGTGACACACCGTCATCATTGGGTTAATAACTTAGCTCTTGAAGAATATACCATGTTCTTTAGGGGAAGACCAGGCTTTCCAAGTGTTTATTACATGAGCATGCATCATCTTTTGTCAGGAAGTGCCAATTTTTTAAAGCTTTCTGAGCCCTCATTGTGCCTGAATTTTCAAGTGTACCCCCATTTAAAATACTGAACTCTCATCTCTCAAAACTTTGCTATTCACTTTGCTAGCGTAAGAATTCTAAAGCAACAGGTAACATGTGAAATGTCCTCTTTATTTATCTTTATTCACTATTTTTATTATTGTTATTATTATTATTATTATTATTATTATTAAAGGCTGTAAAGTAATGATTGCATCAAGGAAAGAGGACAGACTAAGAGAAGCTCAGAAGGAGATTGATCCCAATGGTGGTGTTTTACATACAAGGGTCTGCAACATCAGACAGGAAGAACAAGTCAAGTAAGTTTTAGTAATATTGATTTTTGTCAAGTGTATTGACCTCTGTGTGTTGGGGTGGGGGTGGCCATATTTAGTCATGGTTAGGTAAGGATGGAGAGGCCTCAGGACAAACTTTACCAAAATCCCTGTGTAATGTATTGAAATTTCTGTGATTGTGTTAAAATTAATGTGATGTTGAATTAGATGTACACTGATGGACACTGATCTCAGAGAGCCTTTGCACTTTACAGAAACCTGATCTCTTCCACAATAAAGGAACTGGGCAGAATAGATATCCTTGTGAATAATGGAGGAGGCCAGTTCCCTTCCCCAGTGTCCAACATGAGTCTCAAGGGATGGAATGCTGTCATTGAGACTAATCTTACAGGAACATTTCTCATGTGTAGGGAAAGTAAGTTTATTTTTGTTTTCTTCTTCATTTTTTTTCCTTGTTATTGACAGTACTAGACATGCAGTATGAAGGTTGATTGGTGAGATATATATGGAGATTGATAAAAAGGTAACATATAATCAATAAAATTTTGTTTACTTATGTTGTATTTGCAGTTTCTTGTTGAATTAACTGATTTCTAAGTTTTTCAGCAGACTGTATGTGTTATAACTGCATTTGTATCTATACCTATATTTTTGGAAATTATTGAACTTATTTGTGTAATACTTATTTAATTTTTTATGTGCATCACCTTAGCATATGAACAGTGGATGAGTGACCATGGTGGTGTGATCGTAAACATCATTGCTGACATGTTTCGAGGGTTTCCGATGATGGCACACACTGGAGCTGCTCGTTCTGCTGTTGATAACTTGACCAAGGTTTAACTAGAGGCTTGTACTGTTTAGTCTATACAAAATTTTTATATAAGAATGCAAGTATTTTATAAGGAATTAAGAAGTAAAAATGTTTAGTTTTTTAAAGAGAAACTGAAACAGAAAGAGTTAATTCATTGCGGACGGGGGATAGATGCGCTTGCCCAGTCTCCAGGATGAGTTTTATTTCAGAGCAAGGCAGCTTCACACAACATACTTTGACTCTTCCCACTCTCTTTCAGTCACTCATTGTAAAACTAAATCCATTTTTGTTTTAATTTTTGTGTATTTTATTGTCTTTAGAGACTAATATATGCCACATGACAGGCACTATCAATGCCGTATGTCAGCTTATTATTATAGATGTATTGTTGTTTAATGGGAGGACAAAAAGCAACTTTTTCTTTTCTTATTTGTGTAGTCATGAACGAATATGAAACAAATAACCATCTACATTGAAGATACCATGAAGAAGTAAGGAAGAGGAAGGAAACGGTGAGTGCTACACTATAATTACCGTATCATCGCGTTTAACGCCCAAAAACCTAGATGGCACCACTTTTTTCCTAGCACTCAGCAGAGAGACAATTAATTCATTTCTAAGTAAGCACTGTCTCTATAGAGCGATGGCACACACGAAGTTGATGAACCCTTGCTCAAAACTACCGCCGATGAAGGATGTGCAGTCAGAACGGGAAGAGGAAGGTGACTCAATTCATACCCAGTGTCTAAAATGTACTCCTGTGCCAATATGGATGCCTTTCACTGTGGCACTCACAGTCACAAGCACAGGTTTCATTCCTCTTCCCTACCTCTTCTTGTTATCTTTATTGTAGGTGGTTATATGTTTCGTATTCATTCATGACAGCACAAAAATACGAAAAAAATATAGTTGCCTTTTGTCTTCCCATAAAACAGCAATACTTCTATCACACTGAGTATAAAGAAAATAATGAGCTAATATGGATAATATACTACAATTTTAGTCTACTGCAGCACTGGTAGAGCCTGTCATATGGCACATATAAGTCTCTAAACTCAATAAAATACACAAAAAAATAAAACACAAAAAACGCTCTAGTTTTTCAATTGAATGACTGAAAGAGAGTGGGAAGATTCAAATTATAATGTTTCAAGCAGTCTCTCTTTAAAATAAAACTTATCCTGGAGGCTGGGCAAGCAAATTTATCCCCGTCTGCAATGGGTTAATGGGAGGACAAAAAGCAACTTTTTCTTTTCTTATTTGTGTAGTCATGAACGAATATGAAACAAATAACCATCTACATTGAAGATACCATGAAGAAGTAAGGAAGAGGAAGGAAACGGTGAGTGCTACAATAAAAGGCATCCCTATTGGCACAGGAGCACATTTTAGACATAGAGCATGGTTTGAGTCACCTTCCTCTTTTCGTTCTACCTGCACATCTTTCATCAGCAGTACTTAGAGCAAGAAGTCAGTGACTTGCTGTGTGCCACCACTCTATAAAGATAGTGCTTGCTTGAGTCCGTGGATGGGTGCCATTCAAGGCTCTCTCTCCTGCTGGTGCTAGAAGGTGCCATCTTGGTTTTGGATGTTAGGTTTGCTTAATATTACAGAAATTATAATAATTATGACTGCAATTGTCATCAGCACTCACTCCTTACTCATATCACAATAAAATAGCACAGTGATCCAAAATCCCCGAACACCACAAACGTCATGATGCCCATCGTCAGGCCAAAGCTCCTATGTCATGTATGTCATAACACCCGTCCACAATGTGTTAATAGTGTATAGGGAATATGAAAAACAAAAATTTTTGTTTCTTCTTCTCTTTTTTTTTCAATATGATAAAAAAAATGAAATTCATGTCTATTTATTATTTATTTAATTAAATTTGTTTTTATAGGGTCTAGTATTAACCCATTGCAGACGGGGATAAATTTGCTTGCCCAGCCTCCAGGATAGGTTTTATTTTAAAGAGAGACTGCTTGAAGCAATATAATCTGATTCTTCCCATTCTCTTTCAGTCATTCATTGTAAAACTAGAGCGGTTTTTGTGTTTTATTTTTTTGTGTGTTTTATTGAGTTTAGAGACTTATATGTGCCATATGACAGGCTCTATCAGTGCTAAAACTGTAGCATATTATCCATATTAGCTCGTATTTTTGTGCTGTCATGAACGAATACGAAACATATAACCACCTACAATAAAGATAACAAGAAGAGGTAGGGAAGAGGAATGAAACCTGTGCTTGTGACAATCAGTGCCACAGTGAAAGGCATCCATATTGGCACAGGAGCACATTATAGACACTGGGTATGGATTGAGTCACCTTCCTCTTCCCGTTCTGCCTGCACATCCTTTATCTGCAGTACTTTTGAGCAAGAGTTCATCAACTTAGTGTGTGCCATCGCTCTATAAAGATGGTACTTGCTAGAGACCGTGGATGGATGCCATTCAAGCCTTTCTCTCCTGCTGGTGCAAGGAAAAAGTGGTAATTATGACTGCAGTAGTCATCATCACTCATTCCTTTTTCATAGCAAAATAAAATAGCAGTGATCCAAAATCCCCGAACGTCATGTACGTCATGACGCCCGTTGTCAGGCCAAAGCTCCTTCATCATGTTTGTCATGACACCCGTCCGCAGTGGGTTAACTAAGTTCAAACAACAAACAAAAGGTTGTTTCTCTTTATTTACTTGATTCACTTTATTCATGCTCTAAATCTTCATTGTGTTATTGTCAATGAAACTTTTCAGAGTTTAGCAGTTGAGTGGGCACAGAGTGGTGTTCGGATAAATTCTGTAGCTCCCGGTAGCTCCATCTACTCCCCAACAGCTGCCAGGAATTACAATGAGGATAATATCTTTGAAAGGGCTCGTGCAGGCATTCCTACTAAACGTCTTGGAACACCACAAGAGGTAAGCACCTTAGTATCAATATGGATTAGATATTAGTTGGTGTTTGACAAAGGTAATTATGGTTTTAGGGGTTTAATAAAGTATAAATGATTAATCTCTTGACTACAATGGCACCAAATTGATATCACTGCAATAAACCAAAGACTCTCAGTATTAGCAACTCCCACTCTAAGCCATAGTGATCTGTTTTTTATTGGCACATTGAAAACACATTTATTCTAGGTGTCCTGAATTCAAACATATACACTAGCATGCATACAGTCAGTCAAACACATGCACTCAGATTACAAACTCACAGAATGACTTGCATACACATATACAAACATGAACAGAGAGACAAACAAAATAATGTTTACCCAAAATGCATGTTTTCCAAGAAGCAACTCTTTTTTTTTCTGTATGTTCAGGTTGCAAGTGCTGTGTGTTTCCTGCTGTCCCCAGGAGCTGCTTTTATATCTGGCGAGACTTTGAAGGTGGATGGAGGAGGCAGCCTTTATTCACCCCTTATGTGGCAGATTTCAGGTATTGCAGAATGCTTGTTTCACAAGTATTAACATTTTTAAAATGATTTTAATAATAATTATTATTTATATTTTTATTACTACTTAGTTGTTGTTTTTTGTATGTTTGTTTCATTATAGCTATAACTTTTGTGATGATGATGATGATAATAATTATTAAGAACTGAGACTAAAATGTTCAGATTACACAGTAGAAGTACCACAATAGAAATATGTCAGTCTGTAGTCTATTATTTGAGTTATTTGTCAAGTATTACTTGTGCTTTTAGCTTTCTTAAACCTTACATGATGTGCATTTTCATGGGGTCATATTTCCTTTTGTTGAAATTACTATCTACTTATTCCATCAGTTATAATTACCTATATACTAAATGCTAATTAGTATCACTTCAGTAATCTGTCATATATAGACTCATCTGGCAGTGTTGAAAATCAAATACTGACTGGGGCTTAAAGATGATCTAAAAGCTTTGAATACTTCCATTTAAAAGAAAGGATGAATGAGAATTTCACAAAGATTGGAATTTATGACTTTTTTTTTTCTTCTACGTCACAATCATCCTAGCTATGTGGACAGTTGCTTATACTGTATGGTGCATAAATAGCATGTCCTCTTATTTCTGCTGAAAATACAGTCCATTTATGTATCAAATGTGATTACCTTTCACTACATAGAGAGATAGAAACAGAACCTTGATCAGCAAATCTGTGATGCAATTCACAAAGTGGTTGTGAATCAATAAATAGATAAGAAGTTATCCTTGGGTAACTATAACTGTAAAATTTTAGTAAAAAAAATGTAAATATTTGGGTAAAAAGTAATATTTTTGTTGAAGAAAAAGATTTTCTTTAAAAAGATTATATTAATATTTAGTTAATATAAATTATGTCTAAAAATAACACTTCCTGCTGTCCTTTTAAAGGATATTTTAAAGAATCTCACTGAAAATATATGTACAATGCATAGACAATTATACTTTAGCATGTGCAAGATTATTTTGATTACATACAGAAACACATTGTTTTTATGATGGTGTGAAAGTTTTGTAGCATTTTACTGTTGTAATATTCCTTTTGTGACTATCTGAAAATGTAATGTTATTTATTTTTCAGACACTTTTAGTGTACACTTATTCAAGATCGTCCTCACTAGGTTCTTCAACTATCGTTTTTAATATTGAAAGTAGATTAATTCTTCACCTTTATATTCTTTACAACACACAGAGCACAAGAACTTACCAGCTTATCAGTGGACTTACAAACCTCCTGAGGAAGAAGAAAATGATACATCTACCAAAGCCAAGCTGTAGTAATTAGGCTTGAAAACAACAGCTGCGCATTTGTTCCTGTGGAAAACCGCTTACAGACCGTTCAGGATGTCTTTTGGAAATTCTTGGTATTGTTGTCTACATATTAAATTTGAAAATCAAGTATGAGTGCCAAGTTTCATAAAATTTTGTAGAAGAATGTTATGGAAAAGAAAATTGAATAAGTAATTATTTTGACAATATTCTTAGTTTTGCAATCATCTTCAATACTATGTACATATGGGTTCAGAAAAAAATATTTTTTAGAATAAATACATGCAATTGTTAATTTGTTTGTTTTTTTTCATTTGTACAACAGGCAAATAGTCACTTGAAGTGGATAGTTGACCAGATTACTGCACCTTGCCTTTTAGATTTCTGTTCTAAGTTTCATCTAAGTACCTTCTGATACCAAGAAAACGGGTCAAGGTTAATTTCTTGTAGAAAATATCTTTCATGACATTTATAGGTGACCTTTCAATGCAAGCATAAAATAGGTAGCGAGATCTAGGAGAATTATAAAAGGAAAGTGCATAAATCAATATGGAAAATTGCAAAAGAATACATACAAATCTTAAGATACAAATGTTTGATTGAATTCTATTTTGGAGATTGCTTGATTATTAAAAATTATTTTCCGTTCAACAGCTAGCTCATCAGGTTTTTATTTTGGCGAGTCCCATTTCTGTCACTTTGTGAACGTTTTTGATGTCGCATATGTTTTGCCCTGTTATTAACCCTTTGATGATGGCGCGTTATACCCATGTTACACGGCTAAATGCCCGATGACGGGGCGACGCACCAGTGTGACGTTCCCGATGCAATATTGCATAGGCCTGGCGTAGGGGGTTTCCACTTATCGCTGGGCCCGTCGGGATAGCATTAAAGAGAAAAAATAGGACTTCTGAATTATATTTTTGGGGGCACTGTAATTACATTCCTAGTTATCTGCCAAAGGTTTAAAAGCCTGTTCTCAAAAAACAGAAGCTTGAAAGCCAGAATAGTGTTAGTTTTCATGAGCAGTAGTGATGGTTTCCACAAAAAATTCAGGAGGCTCAGTGACTGGGATTGTGTGTAGAACTGCCATTCAATAAATATGTTCTCTATTAAGATTTTGGCTTCCATTCATTGCTGTATAAATTCCATTTACTTATAAAGTATAAAGATGTTAACTTTTTCATAGATAGCTTAATGATTGCAAAAGACCATTATTGAAATCTCGTAATTTTTCCTTACTGATTGAGTTATCATGAAGGATATAGTTAGCAGCAAGGCAGTTAGTGGCTTCACAGTAAAATTAATATGTAGCTCTATTGTAGGTTACAGAACTAAAATACTTTATTTTTTTATCTTTTTTTTATTCTTGCTAAATAAACTGAAATAAAAATAATATTCTTGAACACCTTATTGGCTCCCTTAAGAATTTAAAATGTATTGTTCCTTTTAAGGTCTGTTTTAGACTGTATTTATGATTTAATCTCCTAATAAAATACCAGTTTGACACGTGCACTTAGTACTGATATGTTTTATATGATAGCATCATACATCACCCATCAATATTTTGTGGTATAAATTTTGTTTTGTTTTATTGTGAAACAAAGGCAGCTATAGGATCTTCATAATTGTTTTAATAGTTAATCAGTGTTATGTACTTGTATAAAGGTCTTTGGTCTTGACAAATACGACTCCTTTTATAGTGTATACAAACTTTCTTTCAAAATTAATTATTTCCATCAGCATTCACATCATTTGAAAAAGTCCAGTAGCACCAATGCTTATATAAATACCAAATGCCTATTCAGATCTTATTAAATGCCCCAATGTCAACAGATTGCACAAATTCTTCAAATTCGCATATCTTTTCGACCAGGTCATCTACAGAGACCTTTTCATCTTCTACAGTACACAAGATTGATAATTTGTTAATTCCAAAGGCAAGAGGGGATAGCTTGCTGGCACCCCACAAAAGACCATCCATCTTGATTGATCTAATCAATTCCTCCATTGCCTTCATATCCGTTTCATCATCCCACGGCTTAACATCAAGCATCACTGACGATTTTGCAATTGGCCCGGGTTTCTTGGACTTTTTCTCGGCATATGCTCTTAGTCTTTCTTCACGTACTCTTGCAACATCCAGGTCCTCCTCCTCATCAGAACCAAACAAGTCAAATTCATCATCTTTAACTACCGTATCTTCTTTTTGCTCTTCAATCTTGTCTGGTGCCGAACACCTACTTTTTGCAGCTGCTGTTGCTGATGTATTCTCCTCAATCAGCATACACAAATTTTTGTGCTCGTTCATTTTGTTTTCCAACAAAACTTGAGCATCTGTACAGTCTCCTCCCAGAGTTAACTTCAGCTCAACTCCTATAGACTGAATATGGTTATACCATCGAAGTACATGGTTGTATTTCTCATCTGGGGCTTTTCCCAAGGAAGAGAATACATCAACATCTAACTTGGAAGGTGCAAAGCCGGAGATGTAACTACGTTCTTCAAGGTAGTCATTCAAGCTCTGCAGCCCATGTGCAGTGTTCACATCACCAAAAATCTCCACTAACCTGCAAAATTGTCATGCTTAAGTGACCTATATATGAAGAACAACCAATATTCAGAGAATCTGCATCCGGCTGGCATCTCCACCATCACCTGATCTTATCTGAAAGGATATTCTTGCTTAACCTGGAAAGCAATTTTTTTATATGTAAATCTGACCAACCCAATTACATTTTCATGACAAAAAAATGATTCAGCACCTAAAATTATCTAAAGAAGGTCATTAGTGGCATTATGAAGGAGAGGAGTTTGTATCATTTTATTGCTTTTAATTTACCACACATTAAATCATTTATCAATAGAGCACATTTTGTCCATCAATTATTCCAAATATGCAATTAAAGGAAATAAGGTCTGCTACACTGTGTCAAGATTTGCAAACTATTTCCAAAAACTTACATCAATATACAAGTTGGTATCAAAGATTTTCATTTGGCTAATATACACAATAAAAGAAATAAAATATCCATTTTAGCTTGCTAATATTCTATGTTATATTTATAGTTAATACAATTGAAAGTAAACCAAATTAATTTCTAATAATAACATTAGGTCACTACATGATTAAGCTATGAAAAACCTGTTGAAATATATTTTAAATACCACATTCTTTCTAAACAAGATTAACCGTTGAAAACCTTTCATAACTGAAATTACATGAATGTGCAAAAATCTATATATACACCATATAATTTGTACGAAAGTCTCATAAAATACATGAAACTTAAAACAGAAAATTAAATATGTATAGGCATGTCAGGCCTATCAAATATATGGAAAGAGTTTGTCAATTGCCAAAAGTGTATACTGAAAATGCAAATCTTACAAGAAAACTGGTATTGCTGGCTAGAGAACTGTTAGCACCATTAGAGTATTAGAATTTCAATTTCTTAAAAACTATAAAGAACTATACAACTTCCAATTTGAACCTTAACTAGTACTGAAACTAATTGCTCTTAACTTTTCCATTGTTCCAATAAAAACCACGATTAAAATCTAATTTGTTCAAAACCTCTAACATATCCCTTACAGTACATTTATATATTTTTCTGCTTGAAATGAGTGGACTTGAACTTGCATGTTAAATTTTAACGTTTAATATCAGTGCTGACTTATACAAGAAACATTTCAATTCATAACCTAATATATAGAAAAAAGGTATCCTAATTATATATTTGGGCATTAGACATTTTAGTATTATCTGCCATCCGTCTTGTGCACACAACAAAAAAACAAAAACTGAAGGTAGTACATGTTACAAAATAACTGTACATCATAATCCAATAATGATACCAAGTTAAAATGTCCATGCCTCAGAATGGACACATTTAATGAAACTACATAGGAAAAAAGGCTTTACCTATGTAAATATGGAAGAATATATTCAGGTTAACACCATGTCACTATGTATAAACTTTGGCAAACCATTTTGCACTGCCATGCAATAGGGGACATATACAATATCAAATTCAGAATTTATGCCATGTTGCATGAATGAAATCCAGACATATATTACTTTTTTTTTCCAATTGAATATACTATAGAGCTTGTGGACTTTCCAATGGATCTCTAAACAACTGGTTATGAAGAATATAAACATTGCATGGTTAATTTAAGTCCACTTATCCATAAATAGCACAAGCTAATCTGAATGCCATTATTTTTATTATACAGTATTCACCAAATTGTAATTCCTTAAAAAATGTTTTATTCTGTAGCTTCCTTCATGTAGAAATTATCATCATGATCAATAAGAATGCATTTAGATTTGCTTACGTTCTGGAAAGTATTTTTTTTTTTTTATTACTATCAGTAGTAGATGAAAACAACTGTTGTTCAAATTAGTCAACAAAATACAACGTAGTGCCTTTAACGTCACTCAATTGCATCATTTGAAACATTAACTAAACCTGTTACAAGAGTAAGTATTGAATTTCATGATCAAAGTCTGAAATACATTTACAAAATGAAAGTTAGTTGCATTCAAAATATGACAAATTATACAATAATTATCCAGAACACAATTATATGAACTAATGCCATGATTTCTGTACTTTGTGTTCCAGCAAAGTCAAACCACCACCATTTTTTCCAGTAGAGAAAAAAAAAAAAAAAAATTGATAGCCAGTCTTAAGTTTGACTACTTGCCATTAAGTTAACAGGCTATATCTTTTTATATATGGAGATATGGTGACTACTGCTATGCCACAAAGCATGGAGGGTTTATCTTCACTCAATACAATTATATTGATTACGACTAAAGATTGTGTGCTTACCTTTACCCACACTTCTTAAGCCATGTCCACACAAGGGGCAGTGCCCTTGTAGGAACAAACATTTAAGACACCAGAAGCAAGGTGTAAAGTGTTGCTAGAATGCACAGTTATCAGGCATATGACTATCATCAGGCAGTTTCAAAATCATCCACAGGCAATTTGATATTTACCCATGGTTGCCCACATGGGCACTGCCCCTCCTGTGGACAATGCTTAAGGCTCTGTACAGACAAGCAAGCTATATTTGACAAAAATCCTCAATGCGACATCAGAAATAGCAGCTTTGCTTGCCGTTTCTCCATTTCCATCACAATGAGCGAAGTTTGCCAAGCAACTCATCTAGACAGCCTCATATATTAAGGTTTAACATTCTTAATAAATTACACTGTTAAACACTTAAATTAAAGTGGTGGCACAAGGTTACACAAGTAGGAACCGCTTCTTTTGATGCAAGAATATTTAGAAAAGTTAGATGAAGCTTAAATGCAGCCTGTATATTATCAGCTAGGAAGTTAATCATGCAATTTCTTAAAAGTAAACACTTCGTTAAAACAATTCCTACGTCGTCTTACTATTTGTGTAACATTGTTCATCTGGTATATCCTTATCCAATTATAAAGGCCACTAGCTCTGATCCAAGGAACACTTGAAGTGCTTCTTCGGGCAAGTTACAGCTGTTAGTTTTACTTGGAACAAAACAAAAGGAATATT
>BOPN01000325.1:287500-297500 GCA_017312705.2 Penaeus japonicus | reverse complement strand
CGTGGCAAGAGAGGAGCAAGAGAAGTCTCCGATGAGAAATATGAAAAGATGCTGAAAGAAAAGTTTGAATTGGTGATGGGATCCACACCAGAATGGGCTCAACTTGACCGCAAGATTGAAAAGGATTCTGATGACGAGGGAGATTTTAACAGGGTATAGATTAATGATGTGTCCTCCAAAAGTATTGTCACTCATTGCATCATATTCCAATATTTGATGATATATTTTATATATAGTGATATAATGATTTAGAGCCATTCTGTTATCTTATTTTAGAGAACTGGAAACTACATATCCTCGGAAGGCCCTTCAAGACTGCCTAAATCAGTGTTAGAATACAAAATGCTTTCTGACTTGAATTGCTCAACCTATGCTGAGGGGGCTATCATCAAAGGAGTAGAGTTTAACCCCCTTTTCCAAGTGGCCTTAGTGGCAGGCTTCTCAAAAACAAATGGATCTGCAACACTATTCCAGGTTTGCAAATTTACTTCATCCTTTTCTCAGTTCCTGAGTAGGTGCTCTCGAATCCTTTTTTTCTTCACTAACACCATTTATTGTTAGGAAGAGTATCCTATCTGACAAGGTTGGCACTGCAAGTACTAAAGTCCCTAAAGTCTAATGTTGTAATCCGAAATGGGAGAGTCATTTATTTGTTTTTCTTTGTCTCCATGTTCTTAACCCATTGCATACGTGTGTTATGACATACATGTCGGCACCGATTAGGCCTAAGAGACAGGTGTCAATGGGTACATGACGTGACATCAGGATTTGCTCACAGTTGAAGCGCGCACACTGTCATGAAGTATTAGGACTGTAATGACATTAGCTCTAGAGCTACAGGTTTCCAAAGTCAGCCGAAACTCACATTTTATGATGGATTTATGAGAAAATATTGTTTGGGTTAGTCTGCGCTACCCGGGGGGCGGAGAAAACCCTTTCCCCTTCCCTCTAATATTTAGCCGGTGCCACTAGTGTCATAGACCACTTGCCTTGACTTCCAGTTAGTAGTCAGGTGCCCCATCGGCAATGGGTTAATCTCATTTTCCTTCATTTCTTTAACCCTTTATCTTCTACTATTGTATCATTTGAACACCATATTTTTAGTTCATGAATGTCATTGGCATCTCCATGCTTCTCCTACTTGTACTCTTTCCTTTTCATTCTTTCTGGTTCTGCATTCCCTTCCTTTCTTTTCTTCTGCTTGCTCAGTTATTTCTTTCCTTTCTCTCTCTTTTCTTTTCTTTTTCCCTTCCTCTCCTCTTCTCTTATTAGAAATAGTTTTTACATGATATAGATTTTTTTTTTTTTTTTCATTCATTATTATCATTTATTATAATCATTACTATTATTTAGTTTTTCATTGTCTTTTTTTGTAAATTCCATAATCTTTGTTCACTCATACTATACTTGACATTATGTTAATTAATTTGTTGAGTAGTAGTAGTAACAGCAGAAGTTGTAGTGGCATTATATATTATATAAGATTTTTGTATTTGTATGCATGCTTTGTGTGTATATCTACCTCTTCCCTATGATTTCAGGTCGATGGGTTACACAACCACAAAATTCAGAGTATGAAGTTCCCAAGATTCCCCATAAAGTGCGCCAAGTTCTTCAAAGATGGGCGGCGATTTGTGGTGGGGTCTGACCTGTATGGGCACTTCTTTGTATATGACATGGAAGGTGGCAAAGAAATCAAAATACCCTGGAACAAGTCAGGGGACCGTAGGTGCATGAAGGTATGTTATTGCCGTTGTTGTTTTTGTTTGTTGTTATTAGTGTTGAGGTTTGACAGAAGGTTAGCTAGGAGTATGGATTATAAATAAATTTGTTTATTTTACTTTTTTTGAGGCCAATGAAAAGTTAACATTTGTTAATATTGTTAGGTTTTGATGTTTACAAAATAGATTATTTTATCTATTATTGATAATATTAAATAAAAGTTAGTAGTAAAACTGTAAGTCATTATTGTATTGACTGTTATAGTTCTCAGGTTTACAAATTATATTTTAAAATATTATTTTACTAAAGTTTAATAATGATGTTAGTAATTCAAGAGTCAACTGAATATTTCATTGAAAGATTATTATATTTTTAGGATAAAGTTTTTTTTTTTATCTGATTTTCTTCTCTTCTTTTAGAAATTTGTTATTTCCCCTGATGGTGAACTTCTGCTGTTCTTTGGGTCCAAGTCATTGATCCACATCTTTGACACGAAAACCCTCTCCCACATTGACACACTACAGGCTTCAGAGGAAGTGATGTCAGCCACCTTCAATTCCAGTGGATCAAGGATGTACACCCATGGGAGTTAGTTTCTGGAGCGTGTTATTTTATGGGAGAAAGTTTGGCTGGCTGAGGTTTTATTATTATATGAAGTAGAATAGAATGCTGGAGATCTTCTTTTTTTTCCATCTTTATATTTCCTTTTTTGATATGCACAAGTTTTTTATTTAACAATATTTATTATCCGTTTCAGATGGAGGTGATGTTTCAATCTGGGACATTAACAGTAGAGTGTGCGTACAGAAGTTTTATGACGATGGTTGCATAGATGGAACATCTGTAGCCCTCTCTCCAAACAACCAATACCTAGCTTGTGGCTCTTCATCAGGCATTGTAAATATATACGACACTGCTGACCTTACAAAGAGTGTACCATTGCCAGTGAAAATTCTAGATAAACTTGTTACACCTGCAACTTCCCTGACTTTCAATCCTTCTTCTGAACTTCTTGCAATGGGATCAGAATTCAAGGAAAATGCATTTAAATTGGTAAGTCCCTTCTTTTTCTTCTTATATATGTATATTTTTTTTTTAGGAAAGAGCTGCACAGGATATATATGTATATATATGTTTTTTTTTCTGTGTGTGCGTGTGTGTATATATATTCTTTCTCTTTCTCTCTCTCTCTCTCTCTCCTGTTCCATATATATATTTTTTTCCTCATCCATATCTCCCTTTTCTTTTGTTCAAGGTCTTTTTTTCTCTCTCTATCCTGTTCCATATCTTTTTTCCTCATCCATACCTCCTTTTCTTTGCTCAACGTCTCTCTTTCTTTCTTTCTTTCTTTCTTTCTCTCTCTCTCTCTCTCTTTTTCTCTCTCTCTCCCTCTCCCTCCCTTCCTCTCTCTTTCTTTCTTTCTTTCTTTCTTTCAATCTCTCTTTCTTTCTCTCTCTCCCTCCCTCCTTCCCTCCTTTCCTTTCCATATAATTTTTCCCTTTTTGCCTGCTACATTCCTTTTCTTTTCTTTTTTTTCCACTTTCCTGCTCCATATTTTTTTGTCTTTTCAGTCCATATCCCCTTTTTTCTTTCTTCCTCTTTTCTGGTCTGTATCTTCTCTTTCTTTCTTATATAACACTGGGTTCATGCACTGGCCACAGCTTTCACACATAGAAGGTTCCACAAGTGCTTAATCACCAATATTCAATTTAGCAGGCGTATCTCACCTCACCTTATCCTATTCCTTGAAATTTTGAGAAAAGGTATTATTTCTGTTACTATTATTATCATTATTAATATTATTGTTATTTATATTTTTATTATTATTATTATTATTATTATTATTATTATTATAATGGGGGCCACCATGGTATAGTGGTAACCTGTGTGGTTGGGGACCAGGGAGGTCTCCTACAGTACAAGTTTGAGTCCTGGCCATAGTTAGAATTTGGAAGGGCCCTCACTCTGAGTAACAGTCTCTATCAGCCAAGTAAAAGCTCTTCAAGAAAATATTTCAATATTTCACCCCTTATGAAAGAGTTTATAACATAAAACTCATCTATTGTTATTATTTTCAAAATAATAATAGTGGTGATAATAAGCAGTTTTTTCTCAAGAAAATTTGAGAAATGGGATAAAGAGATAAGGTCAGGTAACCCTACTAAATCTGACTAAAGTGACTAAGTACTTGTGGAACCTTACAATGTGCTTGAAAGAGCGAACAAAACTATAACGGACATTTCACTCCCAACCTCAGTGGGTTGATCAAAATACCACTTATTTTATACACCTTTTATAAAATTCTTTTCCATACTTTATGATTGTGAATTTAAACGAATGACAAACAATACCAACTAGCAAGATGATGTGAAGTTGCCAACTTCTAAATACTGATTTCATTAAATAAAGCTTAACTTCCCAGTTTTATTATTTAGGCATGAATGTGTCCAGACAGCAGTTCTTGTGTTCAGTTTCTATAGGTCTATTACACATAAAACAATAAATAAGTATTTATACTTATTTTCAGATTAAGTTCAGATTTAGTCAAGTGCTAAAAAAAAATGCATTTCATTGATCCAACTTTTTATACAAGACTCAGCTATTGTGTGATTATCATAATTAAAAATGTGTAGTTTTTAAAACTTTACTACGATATTAACACTCAGTACTCTTGCCTGGACAAACTATTGTATAACTACATAACACAACACTACACTGGGAACACTACAAAACTTTGATAATAGTTTTCATTTTTCATTTATATACCTAACAGTAATACCAGCACTGGTCAAAGAAAAAAAAATACTCATAGTTAAGATAATTACTTTTTACTAGAATAACTGCCCACCTCCAATTATTATTTTGTACTAACACATGCATTTCATTTATTTTTCCACAGGTACATTTCCCTTCAATGACCTACTTCACAAACTTTCCAAGAGAGGGTACAAACCAGGGAAGAATTCAGGTGGCACAATTTTCCCCAAATGGAGGTTATATTGCTGCTGGTAATAACAGAGGAAGAGTACGCTTATACAGGTTGAAGCACTATGGTAGTTATTAAGACAGTGTAAGGAATAGTTAGACTTGAGAATATGTATTCTTTTTTTTTAACAGAATAAATTGGTATTGTTAACAGTATGTTTTCTTTCCATTGTAAAAGATGAGTGGTGCTAACGAGATATATCAGTTTATTGAAAACACTGTAATACTTGCTTCCTTTGTTTCCTTAGGTCAATTTTTGTTTGGCAAAGGTTTGATGAAAGTTTTTTTCCCTAGCACTCAATGTCTTATAACAAATAATCTGACAATGGGCATTTTCACATTGTCAGATCACTTTCTTACTGCATTTTTCCTTTTCTTGGAATTATCAATTATATAAAGTAAAGGGTTTCAGTATGTTCATTAAATACTAACTTTAACTCATCCATTACAGGCATTTTTCATGTAGTTGGTTCACTTTTTTTTTCATAATACAAGATAGTTATTCCTTCAGTTGTGTAATTAATAATTATATTAACCCATTAGCAGCGGATGGCATGATTTACTGCAAAGGCAGGGTCAGTCAGTCGCGGATGGCACCGTGCCAGACAATGTAAACCAGCCATCCTACTGCACAAATATTTATTTAAAACTGCGACCAATGGGTTAACCCATTCACACTATATGACATGATATCATGTCATGGGAATATTTCGCTCTCGCCAGATGATGTCCTATCATGTCATGATATCTCCTTCTAAATACAAATTTACATAGTTACTTTTGTGTGTATACTCATTGCAGTTGCATTTGTACAGACAAAAAATGCAAAAAAATATAAAAATAAAAAATATGCCTCTCAGCATCCCGTAAAATCGGGTAGGTGAAAAGCAATCTGAGAGGTATAATGCTTTATCGCACTGAGAGAGATCTTGTCATCTTCATGGCCCGAACAACATTGGCAAATAATTGCCTCATTGCAAATAGGTTAAATACTAATTAGTATCATCTTGCTAATATTCTTAGGTCTTGAAAATAATAGAAAACAGAACACAACAGCATATGGCCTGTCTCAGAAATTGATGAAATGCATAGTATATGAATTCTTTTATTTGTGGGACATACAAGAACATTGGGGGTGTTGGGAAAGCATAAAGGGAAACATCTTCAGCATCCTGGACTTTGAGATTGACAAAGTGTTAGGATACACAAGAGTGTTGACTTCAAACCAGGAAGTATGAGTTCTATCATAACATTTTGCAAAACTTTCTGTATAAATTATGTTGTCAGTTGAAGCTTGTTAGTCTTGTTCTTTCAGTTGTTTGAGGCCTATTTGCAATTATACATCTAATTATGCTATATTATGCATTTTTTACCCTAAGGCACATTGCCACTGCAATATCTGTCTCAAGCTTGTTAATCCATTCGCGCCAGTTGACTTGCTATCACAGGGTCGAAAAATGTTCCCAGACCCGGGGAACGTCAAGAGACGTAGTACATTTTCTGGCCACAGCCCGGGAGCCCAGTAGTGACATACTGAAACGTCAGTAATAGATCGCTAGACTGTTCTCAAATATAATAATTTTACATAATTTCTTAAACTTTGTTATTCTAGTTTAGGTGTTTGAGTGTCATAAAATGAGACATAACGTTAAAAAAATGACGTCACAGAAAACTACGTGATATTGATGACATGGTCATTTCTGTTTCTTGACCGGTTGAATAGAAAGATCCGAGTCGATAAACTATTGTCAAATCAAATGTGTTTGGCCAAGAAATAAAATAAAGTAAAAAATTACTAATGCAATACTACTTCTAATTTGTTGATCACCTGTGATATCACGTCACAAGGTATGTGTACATACTCATATGTACGTGTATGATTATTCATATTGTTCTTTTCGTTTTGGTAAAAAAAAGAAAAAGTATAAAACGTTTTATTGATGCCCCACTAAGAGATTGCTTCCACTTTCATTTGGTATTTTCACATAAAAGTGAAGAATATAGGCAAAGTTCAATCAAATAAATCTAAAAAGGCATTACTGTAACATGGTTTTTGACAAAATTAACTCCTCTGAACATGGCAATATATATATGTGCCTTTACAATGTAAACACATTAATGAAAACCATGAGAAGGGTGGGTGAGAAACACTCTGAGAGGATCAATGCAGCCCCACACATCAAGAAAATACCCCGGCACGAAGCGTTGCGCGCTTGTTATCTTCCCAGTGTTAGCAGTAGGCAAAAATACATCCCGTCGTGAATGGGTTAACCCATTCCCGACGGGGGAATTCTAGCCTTGAATGTCCAAATGCCGGGGCGTTCGAATTATTAGGCCTAAATCAATTGAATGGCCGGCACAATACTGTGCCGCCCGGCAACTGGGCTTTTGAATGCGCGGTACACATGCTGTACCACCCGTCCTGTGTGGGTTAAACTAGTGAATTTCTCATTTGTTTGTCTCAATAGATATATTAACCCTTTCCTGACGGGGTACGCACTACGCGAAAACCTCTATGCTGGGCCATTGCAATATTGCATGGAAACGTCACACTGGCATGATGCCCCAGCATCGGGAATTTAGCTGTGTCACACGAGTGTGACGCACCGTCGTCATAGGGTTAAGAGTACAAATTGTAATTTGTGATTGAAAGTAAATTTTACCAAATCTATTATCCAATTTTGATCCTTTTCTTTTTCTTACATGTTAGTTACAAATTAGAAAAGGAACATGAACAATATATGTATATTTTTTTGTATTTTTTGTAGAACAATTCCTTGTATAGGGAAGGATTCAATTTCATCTCAACCAACTTCCAATCTAATTAGGAAAACAACCAAAATGGTCACAAGAAGTTGAGCCATTTCTTGAATATAACCCATTTTTTTATTGATGTAGGGGATAAATTTGTAAAATTTCATCATTTTCTTTTTCAGGAAAAAATATAAAAGAAACCTTATTATCAATTTCTTAATATATCTATGAATGTGCTTTTTCCCCAACTTCTTATATGTAATGCAAATGGAAAATATGTAGAATTTTTTTTTTCTGCTTGTGCATTATCAACCAGATTCCAAAAGTGCATGTATACATGCACTTTCCACTATGGTTTTACTTATTATTTTCCCCATACATTGGGGTTCAACAAATGCTTAAATCACCAAGGAGTCAGCAGCCATAGCCGATCTTGCCCTTTTATCTTATTCCTTGAAAATGTTGACAAGGAGTGAAATCATAATAGTTTTAGAAATGGCTTTATTAGCATCAGTAAATAAATATACATTCACCAGACTGCTAAATTTTGCAGTATCCACAAAATAGTGCCCAGTCACAAGGACCAAAAAATTTTGATGATTAGTTGACTCTCAAGAGCCCATTAGATGTTAACAGTTTCCTCTCAGCACATACTACACAAAGTTAGCACACTGGTAGAATTAATATAGAAAATTACAAAAAATAATTTAGTTTTTAACCTTTAACCTTTATATATGAAAAATATCATACTTGGTATCACAGACCTCTATAATAAACTATAAATATTCAGCAGCTTTCAGGAATACTTCATTCATATACTGAATTTTAATATTACGTGTAGCTATGTGGTTACATGTTCAAATAAACTTTGTAAAAATTTTCCAATGTATCTAATACAGTTCCTCAAAATATATGGAGGTATATACATATCTCTAGTCAGTTTCACTAGGAATAATGTAGATGGAAATTCTACTTGGAGATGTCACAATTTGCTTGTACTCTTACACTTGCATGACATACTACGCTGTATTCATATACAGCTTTAAAAAAAAACAGGCCATTTTCATGACTCCAATTTACACTTAATGTGTTAAAATCGAACCAAAATAGTTTCTTTAACCCATTGCCTAATAGGGCTGTTTTGGTTCCAAATACTTGAAACGTCGGGATATTTGAAACTCGTAAGCTATTCACCTGCACTGGCCACTGCCAAGCGCTACATGCCCAATCATCCAGCGCGATGGGCAGGAGGATAGTCATGACAAAATACCTCATCCTCGGCAGCTGGTCCTGCCACCACTCAACGCGATATCTTGTCACCCAGCATTAACCCATTGCGTATGGGTGTCAAGACATATGTGTCGGCACTGATTAGGCCTAAGAGACAGGTGTCAATGCACACATGACGCGACATCAGGATCTGCTCACAGTTGAAGCGCGCACAGTCAAAGTATTACAGCTGTAACAGCGCTAGCTCTAGAGCTACAGGGTTCCAAAGTCAGCCTAAACTCGCATTTTATGATGTATTTATAGAAAAATATTGTTTGGGCTAGTCTGAGCTACCCAGAGGGTGGAGAAAATCCATTTCCCGTCCCTCTAATTTTTTGCTAGTGCCGCTAGTATCATAGACCACCCGCCTTGACCACCAGTTAGGTCATTAGGCGCCCCATCAGCAATGGGTTAACGCATTAAATAACATCCATTATTGACAATTACTGATAACTTGAAAATATAATGAAAGAGTGGAGGAAGAATGGGCAAATACAAATGAAAGCAATTATTTTTATATGTGCTGGATAAGCTTTCTATCCCACAAACCATTAACTCATTCCCGACGGGACCAATCCGGCTTAAAAAGACCAAAATTCTGGGACTCTTGAACGCATAAGCCTAACGCGTCGGGATTCTCGGCCGCACTGGCCGCGAGCCAGCGTGCAGGCGCCGGGCTGGACAAAATAACGTGTCCCCAGCGTGTAGCCCAAAAACCACTAGACGTGATATCTAGTCACCCGTCATTAAAGGGTTAAACATGAAACACATGCTATTTGTTTTTAACCCTACTGCGTTTCTGGCTGGGTTTCTTAGATGTGACATCAGGTTCTTTCTTGTCATTCTCACTCTTCTTTGGATCTGGACTAAGAGATGCCATGTCCCTTGTTCTCTTAACTTTTCCTCTTGCCTCTGGCTTGTGTGTGTTGACAAGCGATGCCTGTTTACGGTTTGGTACAATGGAGTCATCATCCTCACTTTCTGACACATTGGTAGCGGACTCAAACAGGGCACACCGTACAGACTTTTCATTTACTTTGGGGAGTTCTTTTTTTGTACTGACCTCTCGTCGTGGACCTTTACGTAACTGGCTGAAGTCAGATTCTTTGGCATAAGCCTCAGGACTTTTAAGATGTAGTAAAAGCTTTGGCTTGTCACCATTATTAATTCCTTCGGAATGTGAGTTTATGGTTGAATCTATGCTGATAGCACTGACATCCTGCGTTTCATTCATGAAGGTAATATTACTGATAACACTCTGGTGGGCTTG
>BOPN01000325.1:267500-282500 GCA_017312705.2 Penaeus japonicus | reverse complement strand
TGCTAAAACAGAGTATAATGAACTTTGGAAACCAAAGCATTCAGACATCTTAAATAAGCAACAACTAAAGCAAAGGTAAGAGAGAAACCTTCTCGTGTTTACCTTTGGAATCCCATGATCCTGAGGAAAATGTGTTAAATATATTTAGCTAAAATCATCTGTACTTTAGAAATACTGACTTAGATGTATTTCTATTAAACTAACATTAAAAAAACAGGGAAGTAATACATCAAAAATGTACTTTACATGCCACAAATGTGACCAAATGATATTTATTCTGATAAAGATAACTTGTGTAATCTATTCAAAGCACCTTCCCAGGTTGGTTGAAAAGTACAAAGTCAAATGGTGTTAACAATTACAGACATAAAATTCATTCACACATTTACAGATAACCTAAACTTTTGCTCCATCTCAAAGTAAACCGGGAACTAACTTAATTATCCTTTTATAGTGAGACCTTGCCATCATACTTGATAAAGCAATTATAGCAATTACATCATAATCCACTTACTTGAATAAAAGTTGCTTTCTGTTCTATCCTGGTGAGAACATTAAAGAAAAATCCTAAAATATTTTGAACCAACCGTAAATTTGAACCTAACACTTGTACATCATTCACCATATTTCTTAACCCATTCACGCCGGGGCCGTTCCGGCTTTGCACGGTCGCAATACCGGGGTTCTCAAACGCATAAACCTAACACCTTGAGATTCTCAGACGCACAAGCTGCGAGACTGGGCTGCCCGGTCGCTCAACCCGAGTGCGCAGCTTGCCCTCATAGCTCGTCCCGGGCCTCTGACGCAAAAACTACAAAACGTGTCATCACGTCAACTGGCTCCAATGGGTTAACAAATCCCTAATCACATTTAAGAAAGGTACCATATAATCTGGTAATCTAATAGAACATAGTAACCAATAAACAGCATTTTCTTATTCAATCAGTCAGCCAAGAGGTTATATTTTTATGCATTGAAATTTCCACTGCTCAACCTATTTCTAAACCTATTAATTTGCCTGTTGAGAATTGGCATGCCTCCCACACACAGCTTTTTATTTGTGGATGAAGATCATTCTTCACAGCAGCTGACTTCTACATCCCCTACTAAAATAATGATTATCATAATAAATTGTATAAACTTGTCCTCTTTTTTAATAAATACATACATAGCACAAGCTGTGCTGAAGTGACTCAAATATTGTTTACAGCAAGAATAAACCTGATTTTTCTTTTATCAATAACTGAAAATGCAGTATAAAATGAGCAAAAGTAAATTAATTACTAATTGTTTGGATTAAATAGTTCAAAGCCTATCTTTCTTTCCATAGTTTTTGCTTGTTACTAGAAATAATAATATTCCAACATACAAGTCATCACTATAATAAAGACACCTAATCTACACCTTTCTTCACGGTTTACAATGCCTCCAATCTCCTCTCTAATCAAATATACTCAGACATATTTATAAAAACATGATAAAACAAATACTTCAGCACATTTGCCTTCCTCCCACACTGCTTCCTCATATCAAAACCACTTTATTCTTGTTTCTAACTTTCATTTACATAACATGCGAACTTTGTGAAGAGGCCATACTTACATTATTCCTACATCTATTTTGAGACTATTTTTTATCTAATGGGTTAAACAGTGAAACTATGTAACAAAAAAGTATATAACTAGACAGAGAAGTGGGAAGTTTTAGGGAGAAAGAAAACCGTAAAAAAAAAAATAAAATGCAAAGATATCCCAAATCAAGGAAATGTGCTGCACAAAGGAAAAAGAACCGAAAAAGGAAAAATAACAAGAAGACTGTATCAAAAACAATGATCACATGTGCTGCTACCTGCTCAGCACCTTTGCTTTCAAGATGGACAAAGCAATCAGAAGAAATTTGTAAATGTATGAAATCTGTTTCTTTACTCCTTTGTTACCTTTATAAAATATTTCATACCAACTTGTTAAAGTGACTGTTTCCAAGCTTCACATTAATTACTGATCTATTCCTTATATCATATTAAGTCCATATCACAACACATAAAATACTTTGTTAAACTGCTACCAAAAATTTAATAACATATAATAAAGAATATAAATAAGAACTATTACAGCATGCAGGAACATCATACAGAATGGAATTTATCTTATAAAATAAATGAAAAAAAAAGATAATATATAAATAAATCTAAAACAATCCACAAAACAATAAATGAATAAACCAGTACCAAATAAACAGAAAAAGTTGACCCTTCATACAGAATAACACAAATTCATATGTGTGTTGTATCTATATAATCAGAGAAGTTCCAATTGTATGGACACATTTTTTTGTGTGTGTGTGGTCTCATGTGTTTGTTTTTTTCATGGGTGTTTTTGTTAACTTTTTCGTGTGTGTGTGCTTTTTCATATGTGTGTTTATTTGTGTGTGTGTGTGTGTGTGTGTGTGTGTGTGTGTGTGTGTGTGTGTGTGTGTGTGTGTGTGTGTGTGTGTGTGTGTGTGTGTGTGTGTGTGTGTGTGTGTGTGTTTTTTGTGCATGTTTGGGAGTGTTTGTGTTTGCGTGTGTGTTCTTTCCAGTGCTGAATATAATGTCTTGTCCAAATTATATATAAATGTTATCATAAAGTTGCTCGTTATTATCAAATGTTCACTGAAATTTTCACTCCTATATCTTCATTTCTTTACCATTTCTAACATCATGATAACATTTTTACCTGCATGGTGTGCTGGCCCCACTATGAAGTTAGTTATATTGCAGCCATCATCTATTGTTATGCTACAAGATATGAAGATGATCTTCAACAATTTTCTTTGCGTGTTTAGCAAGTATTCTTTGTACCATCAGCATTATCATTATTACTTTTTTCCCTTTTTTTATACAATAATGTGGGACATCAACACTCAAATACTTCAAATCAAAATTGAGTTATGAGTAAAGATTGCAAGGGCAATGAATACAATCTTATTTTTGCCAAAGCTTTAACTTCTTACAAAAAATAAAACTATTGCACAGTTGAATGGCCAACTATCCCAGAAAAGAAAAGAAAAGAAAAAGTAATGAAGGAACAACAGACAAATCAAGAAATATCATGTAAACCTAATCAACCCACCTGTGATATGATGGTCTTCTTGATGGCCATTCCTGCCATTGCTGCCTGCTCAGCCTGGTCAGTGGGCTGGTCAGCATCCTCAGGCCTGGACTTGAGGGACGCCAGTTTGATCTCATCACTGCTCAGCACTGTCAGCGTGTCCTGTAGCATCGGGAGGCTTGAAGGGGTCAACTTGATCCGCCCATCCACAATGCCCCCTGGAAAGAGGTAGAAATAAAAGTCTAATGATCTCTACTGTACATTTTGGATGGTAAAATGTTTCTTGTAAAAATCATGTCAATTCAAGTATCTAAATGTCTCAGTTATCTAATAATGTTTTTTAACTATAGCATATAAACTGTCTAACTTGAGAAGTAACTAAAAAAATGCCAAGATATCAAACTTGTATTCCAATTCATTAAAATTATCATTTTTTAAATTTTACCTAATACATCTTGACAAAGTCTTTGGGTAATTGTGAATCTCTGGTCATCAGGCATGTGATCTAGCATGAATCGATAAATAAGGTGCCTATCTTCTCGGTGGTGCTCCTCTGCTAAGGAGAAGAGCTCCTTCTCTGAAGTGCTTTGAGTAAACTTGTTGTAACTCTCATGCTCCTGAAAGAGGAAAAAGACATAGGACAATACTTTTCATCAACATCGAGAGCAGTAACTATCCTGTAATACCAAAGATGTTATTTCTCTAGACAGCTGATGTGTTTGCGATTAAATCTTGGCCCCTTTTGATTGGTTTACTGAACTCACTGCCAAATGATATTCTACAATTTATTTCATATATATTACAAAGAAGAAAATAAATATCATTACAAATAGCAAGGACGCTTTGGTAATAAACATTTATCTAGTTATTCAACTGAAATTGTGACATGACAGTTGCATGAAATATTGCATAAGGTCAAAATATATGAAATTACTTTCTTTAGCCCATTCACGCTGGATGACATGACATTATGTCGGGAATATTTCACTCCCACCAGATGACGTCTTATCACGTCATGATTTATCCCTATAATTACTTGTTTTATATAGTTATGTATATACTTATTGCAGTTGTATTTGTATAGATACATTTTTCTTGACTTGTCAAAGAAAAAAAAGTAATAAAATCAAAAACCACCTCTCATTAACCCCTAGAATGTGAAAAGTGCTCCGAGAGGCCCAGTGCGGTATTGTGCTGGGAGATATCTCATGCCTGGAAGCAGCACACACTTGTTATCTTCGCTAATGGGTTCACACAACCTCATAATTCTTTGTTGTATTTCATGATGCATTCTTTCTCAATTGTCTCTTCTATGTAATTTTATAACTTTTTAATAAATTTTTGGAGCAGAGAGATCTTCTAAAGTGAAAAGTCTTCGTCTAACATTACATCTTACAACAAGAATAAAATTAGAGGCCTATAATATTTACAGCTGACAAAATGACAAAAGGTACGGGTATCATGACATGCACGACTCAGGGGCTTTGGCCTGATGATGGGTGTCATGACGTACATGACGTTGGGGGATTTTGGATCACTGTGCTGCTTTATTGTGCAATGAGTAAAGAGTGAGTGATGAGGATTATTGCATAATTACTAAAATATTAACCCTTTCCCGACAGGGCACTCGCTACGCGAAGACCCCTATGCCGGGCGATTGCAATATTGCATTGAAATCGTCACACTGGCATGACGCCCCGGCATCGGGAGTTTGGCTGTGTCACACAAGTGTGACGCACCGTCGTCATAGGGTTAAGCACACCTAATATCCAAAACCTAGATGGCACCCCTTTCTTCTAGCATCAGTAAGGAGAGAGAGCCTTGCATAGCACTCATCTACGGTCTCCAGCAAGCACTATCTTTAACCCATTCGCACTGGATGACGTGCTGACACATTTCGTGATTTTTATGTCAGACGCCGGTGACGAGATATCTGGACAAGGTCAGCGCTCGGGGTGAGCAAGCGGGCAGCCCAGGCTCGCGGCTTGTGCGCCCAAGAGTCTCAAGGCGTTAGGCTTATGCATTTGAAAACCCTGGCATTATGACCATACAAAGCCGGAATCGCCCCAATGGCACACAGCAAGTTGCCGACCTCTTGCTCTAAAGTACCACCAATGAGAACGTGAAGAGGAAGGTGAATAAAACCATGCTCAGTGTCTAAAAATGCTCCTGTGCCAGCAGGGGTGTCTTTTACTGTGGCACTCACAGTCATAAGCACAGGTTTCCTACCTCTCCTTGTTATCTTCATTATAGATGGTTATAAGTGTTGTATTCATTCATGACAGTACATAAATACAAAAAATAAAGTTACATAAGCACAGGTTTCCTCCCTCTCCTTGTTATCTTCATTATAGATGGTTATAAGTGTTGTATTCATTCATGACAGTACATAAATACAAAAAATAAAGTTACATAAGCACAGGTTTCCTCCCTCTCCTTGTTATCTTCATTATAGATGGTTATATGTGTTGTATTCATTCATGACAGTACATAAATAATAAAAATAAAGTTACTTTTTCTCCTTCCATAAAAAATCAATACTTCTATCACATGGAGTATAAAGAAAATAATGAGCTGCTATGGACCCTGAACTACAATTTCAGTAAACTACAGCATTGATAGAGCCTGTCATATGACACATATAAGTCTCTCAATACAATAAAACACACAAAAATGGCTCTAGTTCTACAATGAGTGACTGAAATAGTGAGAAAAGTCCAAGTATGTTGTGTGAAGCTGCCTCGCTCTGAAATAAAACCCATCTTGGAGAATGGGCAAGCGAATCTATCACCCATCCGCCATGGGTTAACCCATTCACACCGGGGCGATTCCGGCTTTGTATGGTCGTAATGCCGGGGTTTTCGAATGCATAAGCCTAACACCTTGAGACTCTCGAGCGCACAAGCCGCGAGCCTGGGCTGCCCGCTCGCTCACCTCGAGCGCCGGCCTTGCCCAGATATTTCGTCACCGGCGTCTGACGCAAAAAACACAAAACGTGTCAGCACATCATCCGGTGTGAGTGGATTAAATTCACTGCAAGACACAGTTTTTCCTAACTAGAAAGTGCCAATTCTATTTATTTCTATTAATTAATGTAGCATTCTAGTGTAGTATCCAGACACAAGTCAGGTAACATGTAAAACAATAATAATATTCTTCATGAATATACTGAGAAATGTCCTCTACTGCATTATAAAGTGTACTTATCAAATATATACTCATCAACCAGGATCTTGGTATCAGAGGTATAATCAACATATGGCCAGTGATGCAAGGGTTGATTCACCATACCCATGATGACCACACCCACTAACAAGCAGCTATCTATACCTTCCTGGCAGAAAACATCCCATGTTGCAGGTTTGAAAAAAACAAATGTATGGGTGCCTGACCAATCAGAGGCTCCCATTTACCAATGCCAACAAATCATGTCGCCAAAAAAGACATTTTAAGATTTACATGTGACAGGAAATAATACTGCATATTATGAAGGGATCATGTTTAACACCTGTTTTCCATTATTATATTTCCTGTTGAATTAATTCATAAAAGTAAACAAACTAGCAAGTACATTATATAATTATGAACTTCTAAATTTCCCATTGCATAATCACAGATAAATATTTGAAAACCTAATTCTAAGAAACCCTGATCAACCCAATGATGACGTGTGTCACGGCAAAGTGCCTGAAGATGGGGTGACACACCAGTGTGACGTTCCCAATGTAATATTGCATAAGCCCGGCATAGAGGTTTTTCACTTCTCGCCGGGCCCGTCAGGATTCGGTTAATAGGAAACAGTTAAATATTATCAATACTTTACCTCATAACAGTTGTAATGGAAAATGCACTCTATAAAGTGCTGACAGAGTATCTTTGGGAAACGTTTCAGCAACCTCTCTGTTATGTAGAAAATAACTGTGCTCCTAATCTCTTCATGGTCATCTGTAAGGCACTAAAAGAAAGGAAAATTCATTGAATATAAATTGTGGTATGTATTGCCAAGACATTTTAAAACAAAACTCCAAAATTTGAAGCTAAATACATGACAATTTTGCCCTAGTTCATTTCAAAGCACAATAAAGGTAAACAAATAAAATGAGAACACAATGAAAATCTGACCATCTTTGTCTAATCAAAACATTAGTTGCCAAAAGAGAAAAATATGTTTTATGACTAATAAATGCTGAAATAAGTGGTTAACCCATTCCCGACGGGGGAATTCTAGCCTTGAATGTCCAAATGCCGGGGCGTTCGAATTATTAGGCCTAAATCAATTGAATGGCCGGCACAATACTGTGCCGCCCGGCAACTGGGCTTTTGAATGCGCGGTACACATGCTGTACCACCCGTCCTGTGTGGGTTAAAACCTACATTTTTTCTTATTTACCTGTAAAATCCTATAAAAGAAGGACCCTTTGAGTTTTAGATAATCCTCCTGAAGCAAGTTGATTAGTAAGGTCAAAGTTGTCCTCCTGACTTGCAAATCTGGGTCTCGAAGACAAGCAGTAACTTGTGGCATCAAGGGATCAACCAGTGTTGCATACCTATCAAAATTAATTACAATAATTTAAATATGTAGATCAATATCATGTAATTCAAGATAAACTGAAACTTTCTAATCTCTCATAAAATGAAGTAAATCACATAATCTCAGACCATAATGACAAACCAAAACATGTCTAACAACAATTCCAAATATTACCTGACACACATATCTGACAGTGTGAAGACAATGTTGATCTTGAGAGATGAGCATGTACTAGAGTCTAGCATCTTCCCAAGAGCTGGAATGATGCGTTTGGCTTGGTCCTCATGTTGCAAGCACATCTTGCCCAAGGTTACTACAGCCAGAGCCTGGTGAACAAATGAGTATTCTGAGTAGTCTATAAGTACTTCTAAAATGTATATTGTTATCAGAGTTACATGACAAAAACTGTGCAAAGACATATAAAACGTAGCTTTTTAGACACATCTGTTAAAAACTTTTAGACATCTGTTGACTATGTATTTTAATAAATAAAGTTAAATTTGTAGGGAATCAAGGTATGACAAACATTTTTCTTGTAAGCTTTTCATTAAACTCTGTATTTATCAAAATACTTTAATATATAAACATTCAAAGTTTGCCAATAAAAGGATGACATCATAAAAAAGGAAGGATATTCCACCTTTGCATTCTACCCACAACTGAATACAAGGGCACTGTCTTAAGTCAAACCTTCACTCTAGTAGTTGGTACGAAAGTGATTTCTGTGGGCTGAGAACTCTGAGTCTGGGATGAGGGGATGATTGCTGATCCAGTTCTCTGTATTCCTGACTGGTGAAATATGATACTCTGCAACATCAAGAACATCCTCCTGTTGACCTTATGTGGACACAGCATCGAAGCCTCTCCCAGGGTGAACAAGTGTCTATGGATGATGGTCAGAGAAAAATTACAATGCTATCTCTTACACAGTATAGAGGCCCTATTAATTATACATGGGATACAAAATATAAGAAATGGAAAGAAGAGTAAGTTGCAGAAACAGAAGAAGAAAAAGAAAAGACAGAGCTGATGGAAGTGATCGTGGTAAAAGATAAGTGTAACTGGTAAGATGAGATGGGATATGGCAACATTTAGAGGAAACAAATAAAAATGAGAAGAGATAGGGTATATAATATACAAAAATAATAAAGGATTATATCATTCATATCAGTTAACTGAATGTTCCATAGATTTGAAATCCTCATAAATTCCAGAAAAGACAACCAGGGAACCATTTGTAATCCCCCTCTTACCTAAAAAGTAACTCTTCTCCTTCTTTGTCTAATGGGTCTGTCTTCTCAAACAGAATGTGTTTTAAGTGGTCATCACACATCTTGAGAAGTGGAGCCACCCACTTCTCTATTGCTTTTTGTCCTGCAAAGTCATATTCATTTTTATTTCAAGTTTTTGTCATGCATTATTTAGCTATATGTTGCCTTTCTACCTACATAGGTATAATGGCTATATCAGAAATGTAAATAACCATTTAGTTATACTTTGTCATTTTTACTAAGAAATGCTGCATCCTTGAAACAAATGTTATCCACTTCATAGTGACAAATATAAAAAAAGTAACATGTAATATGTACTTCTGATGAAGATTTAATCAGAATGTGTTAATTGCTTATTTTGCTTTGCAAAGTTACTTATTCTCAATTACACATTTTGTACATGTGTCTAGTAGTTTTATTCCCTAAATCAGGTGGCCAATCCATCGATCCCAAACCCTTCTCCCCTCGATCACATTGAATTAGTGTCAATCATTAGTAATGTAAGTGTACACTCACAAAAATACACACACACACACACGCACGCACGCACGCACTCGCACTTACACGTACGCATTTACACGCATGCACTTACACACACACACACACACACAATCACTCCACATAATTAGGCCTATAAGGGCAACACAATGGGGGGTATTTTGGGCAAGTTAGTGATCACAGAGGTAATTGTGGAAAAGTAATTATACCAGTCAAAAAGTTGGCCACCCTGCTAAAATGACAGCAGCTTCTCAAACTTCACACTAAATATTATATACAATAGAGACACATCAGAATCACACTTAGTTTTAATCAACTTACCCTCTGCCTCATCACCATGGAGTTTATAACTAAGCAGAGTAATTGTATCCATCATGGAAGATATGAGCTCAACACCAAAGGAGAAATTGTTGACAGGCTCCAGAAGCTTCTTCTGTAGAGCCTCAGCACGGTCATTTGGTACATGCTTGATGCTGTTGCTCAGGACTTTCAACACCTGCTGTAGGGTGTAAGCACCCACCTGCAGGTATCAACAAAAGTCATCATTAAAAAGTATCAATAATGCCTATATTCGAAATTTGATGCCTTTTTTTCCCATAAAAGTTGGCAGTAGCACCATACAGCCAAACTAATATAATCTTCCTTCTAAAGCAGGCAAAAACTGGATCAGATGTATGTAGTTGGTATCACTCACCTGTGATTCCCCTTGGCAATGTTCTTCAAAATAGTCCACAGCAAATGCAATATTTTTCACAGTAATATGGTTGGATAGCAAAGCCAGCAGTGTCCATACTTCCTCATTGTATTCTTTCCCAATGTGAGAGCGAGCAATGCTGGCAATTTGAGGTCTGCAAGTTGAAAGATATGTTACTTACATATGTAGTAATGACTGTATGAATCCTGTGACTAGACACACACACACACACACACGCACACGCACACGCACGCACGCGATACCAGTAGTGCATAGATCCAATCTCAATTTTTTTTTCTTCTTTTTTACACATACATACACACAAAGAAAAAGAGAATGAAAGATAGAGAATAAAAGCCTGTAGGCATTACAGAAGCTAACAAATCTCCACCACTTATTTTCTGACAAGATAGAGCTTTAATTGGTTCCATATTTGATGACAAATTGCCTGGGAGATCTAAAAGCTTTCTTGAAGTTGGGCCAGTTGATGCATAGGTGAATCAGTAAAATTTGCCTCTAAAATAGATAATTAAAATGAAAACCACATGCAAGATACCTCATCAAATTTCCAAAACATGTTAATCATACAAGCTGAATAGAGTAAAACATTATTAATACATAAAATAAACATACTCAATTTCCTTGTATAAAATCCCTATACAAACAAATAATGCAAAATAAATAAAAACAGAACTTACTTTATAATCCTATCTTCTCTTCACAAACTATGAAAATAAATAAGTACACTTACTTGACATATTCTGTCTTGGACCACATCATTATAGCTTTATTGAAAAATTTGTGGAAGGAATGTTTTGTGATACCACTCAGCACATGCCAAGGAAGCTTATTCTCAGGCAGGTTACCCTTGGGATGGTCATGAGGTAACATGGGCTTGAACAACAGCTGGTCAAGAACCTACAGACAGAGAACACTGTTAAGATACTGGTAAAATGTGAACCAAGTTATAACTTTCACTTTTAAACTCTAATCAAGTAGGAAGTTCCCTTTCCATAACTGCATTTAAGTAATGACTTATACATAAATCTGTAACACATTATAATATCAGGGATACATTCTTTGTTTAGTGAAAGCAATACTATAGTAACTTCTCCAGAAATAGACTAATACTTATGGCAAAACAACACAACTGATTTTCTTTACATACAAGGAATCCAAAATCAGAACAAATGTTTCTCAAGAATCAAGAAAACCCTGTCAGACCCACAACACTTTCAATAACACCATCAAGTTTTAGGCACTGTTGGGGCAAAATTTGTTTATCATTTCAGTTCAAATGTACTTTAATTCAAAATACAAAAGAACCTATTTAAATTGAATGTAATTCTACTCATTCAAAAGTAAATGTCCAATACCAATTCAATCAAATCCAATTTCTTATGGACCAGAACAGACATTCTTAGATATATCATTAAAACATGTGATGTATAAGGAAAATAGTTAAAGGCAGGCCTACTCATACCATGTGAAGACATGATCATATAGATATGGTTACCAAAAAGTACAATTGCAACAAGTTAACATTTTATATACTTTTGTGCCAGTAAACTATATTTCCTTTTGTTACATACTAGAGTATAAATCATTTCTTCATATCATATCAATTGATAGGTATCAACTCCAATTAATCCATTATCCAATACTGGAAAGTTAGGACTCACCTCAACCACTCTCTCCTGAACTTTCATTTCTGGGTCAAGAATGAGTGGTAAGACCCCTTTGATCCATCGCATCATCACACCACTGTGTTCTGGGTAACACAATACAAGTGTTGTCAATGAGGTGACCATCTGCTTGCGGATGATCAGTGCTGGGTCCCTGCAGTGCTCTACTAAGACCTGTGGTAAAGCCATACAATTAAATAAAGAATTTAAATCATATAGATATTTTTTGGAAAATTGCATGACACAGTTTCTAACCTGACTAATTCTGGGTGCAAGAATATCTCTAATAACAAGAGTTTAAATCATAATTTCATCTAAAAATATATGGATTCTAATTGAAAAAATATCACTTCCACTTTAACCTACTGGTACCTGATGATGTGATATCATGTCATGAGAATATTTTTCGCTCCCACCTGTTATCACCCTGTTGAACCCAGAGGGATGACATGCTTGACCACTACACAAGCTTGATACTTAGCCAGCAGAAGCATCATTAGGCAAATACAAGCCCCAGCGAGAACGGGTCAAGAAATACACATCACAAATATAATGAAACTATACTAGTACCAAGCAATTAATCATATTGCACATACCTCAAGATTCTTATCCATCAGCATCTCATTGTCAATTCTCATTAAGTTTTCTAAAACTTGTAGAGCTGACTTGCGCACAGTCACCTTATCATCCAGGGCCCGGCGATGCAGCATGGACACGACTAACGAAGCATTTGGCAGATCGAGGTCCTCATCTTCTAGTTCAAGAGGAGATTCCATATTGATATTGTTGTTGTCAATGTGTGGAGTTGTAAAGACAGTAGGCCGTGTGCGGAAAAATATTTGCTTCATGGCAAGCATAATGGTTGGGTTGGTAGAAAACGTGCATTCTGCCAGTAAGGCCAGCGCTTTTGAACGCACAGTGGCTCCACTATCACGGCATCTAGAGAAAATAATGCTCAATAAGAATTTGTGAGAGAGAATATTTCGATCAGGGGGGACGTTTACTGAGTGATCCACTCTAACATTTTCAAAACTGGCATTGCTGCTCTCACCATCAGACTCTTCCTCCTGACCTTCTCTTATTGTCCTGAGCGGGGATTGTACCTCTTGGTTGTTGCTCTGTATCTGTGAATTATCTGACCCCTCTGCCTGCCGTTCTTCCTCTCCCAGCATTTTCGAGATAACCTCAAGCAGGAAAAGCCTGTGACCTGCCTTTTCATTGTGGGAGAATTTGAAGAACCATTTCATGAGCTTTGTGTACAACTGAATGGGAAGGTACCGCAAGATTTCCACCACTGACTGAGCAGTTTTTTGCCTGAATTCAGCCTTGTCTGGCACCTGGATGCATAAGTGCTGGATAAGGATATACACACCTTCATGTGCTTCTTCCTTTACCTGCGTCAATATGTACTTGACAAAGATAAGGGAATGGTCTCGGATTACTCCCAAAGACCGAGCTGACAAGTCTGAGGAACCTCGACTGATCATCAGAATGTTGTACATTATATGTTTCATAATCATGATAACAATTTTGTTTACTTTACCATGAATGGGGTTGCATATGGACTGCAGTGCCACATAGGCATTGTATGCTAGTGCTGTAACAGTTGCTGGGCCATGTCTGCCAACAAAAATTCCCTGCGCATTGTGGGTTTCTGAACGAGATACATCAACAAGGATACTAATAGTCTCATCCATTGACTCAGGTGAATGTTTGAGTGAGAACCGTTGCGACAGCCTGAAGAAGTCATTAAGTAGAATATTCAGAGATCGAATGAGTTTGTTGGCCTCGCTGGGTGAGAGCATTGTCATTTCTGCCTCATCGTCATCCTCCACGTCTGCCATGAGCTCTTCATGTGACTTCCTCTGGCTGCCCCGAACACCACCACCTGGACGTCCTTTCTTTGGACTCGAAGCTCCAACACGCAACTTGGTTGTCAGACGCAGAATATCGAGAGCTTTGAGGTACATGACTGGGTGAAATACACGGAATGCATTGCTTCCAGGCACAGAGAGGAGGAGGAAATAAAGGCTGGCCGCTTGGATGCCCAGCTCGCGGTCTTCCTCCTTGGCATCATACCTCTGACCTCGGAAGATGTAATAGAAGAGCAGTGACATCAACCCTTTCAAGTTAACATTTTCGGACAAGTCGATCCAGAACCGAGTGTGGGCTTCGACCTCACCTCTCTCCTCTTCTGTGGACCTGTTGAGGTTGGACGACGAAGCTCTCCTGTCGTTGTCGTCGTTGAGAGCAGGTAGAGTGTCTATCCACTGTCTGCACGACCCAATCACAGCCCCGAATAACCCACTGAAATTGGTGCTGCAGTGAAGATCCTCGAATTCTGACGGTAAATCCTCTACCTCCGTGAAATCCGCGTCTATCACACTTTTTATCCATGCCGAATCGAGCTTGTCAACGGAGAATTTTAGGAGAAGATCGAGGACTTGCTGCGCCCGCCCGTCCACCGCCATCTCTGCCATTTTGAATTTGTTTTGGTTTGAAATGTTTACATCGACGGACTTTTATAAAGATCATTAATTCGATCAGTTCTATGCATTTTCAAATAATAGAAAATAAAATAATGATCTACTTTTAAATCTGGGACGAAGGCCTCTATATTTAGTTATTTTGTACATAAAATATGTACATTTAATATTTTTTTTAATTCCGTTCATGTTTTTATTTCTGTTTAATAAAAAAAAAGGAGGATGCTATTCAAATTCTCATAATAGACAAATTTTCTAAAAATTACTTAATAATCACATCTAAAAAAATCGCATTTCCTGATGTGTAAAGTTTTCCTTTTACAGACTGTAATTGTGTTATGAAAGTAACTTCCGATGATATAGCTTCATTAATATGTTTTGAATGATATAAGATATAAGAATATGATGGATATAATGATATACGAATAGCACAAACATATGTTGTTTTTTCTCTCTCTGTCACGTAATCCTTTTCTACGGTTTAGATCGTTATAGGATTTGAATATACATCTTAAGCAACTACATAGATCAAGGCCTGCTGTTCAGTAAGGCCGACAATCTCTTAAAATATATAGTAAATGTCTCCTAATGAATTCCAGTATGTATCTGAAATCAGATAAACTACATTCGAAAATACCGCTAGGTCGGTAAAAGGTATCTTCATTCTGTGAATAATTTAAAATCCTATCATGGCATAGGTTGCTTCGTCTCTTTCACTCTCAATACAAATGTATGTCTTATTTCTT
>BOPN01000325.1:260000-265000 GCA_017312705.2 Penaeus japonicus | reverse complement strand
TTTGTAATAATAGTAGAATTATCATAATTATCCTTATCAGTCATGTTATTAATGGTATATGTAATAATGGAATGATAGTAGAGATAATGAAATTATGAACAAAATATTGTAATTATTTATTATGGTATTCATTAGCATTAGTACGGTGGTTATTAATGGTTATTAATAATTTCCATCCGCATTACGTGACTATCACCATCGCAATTACACGACAGTGTCTGAAAAGTCCACTATAGACAATATTCAAACAATACTTTTGATTACCACCATGAAACTACAATGTAGCTGCTATTGACATTGTTGTTATGATTATATTTATCACTGGCATGCCTCATCTGATGGACCCTTTGACGGTTCATCTTATGTATAGCAGATTATTTATGTAAAAAGTGATCTTGACATATGAATTAACCTCCCCCCCCAAAAAAAAGAAAAAAAAAACGTAATGGCAATGATATCATATTAGTTATATCTATATCTGTCGTTCCCCGAAATGTTAATTGCACATCGGAATCAAAAGATCACTCTTGCAGTTTGGCAACAGTTATTTCAAGAAAAAAAATACGGGTCATGACAACTTTTTTTAAAAGTGATTTATTTACAGACTGGTGTTTCTAAGATACAAAGACAAAATGGTTATGAATTTGTATATAACGATCCTGTAACTGCAATACAAATAATAATAGAAAACCTGGAAATATTGAGTAGTTAGCAACTCTTTGGAGCAAACACGCTCGAAAGTAGCGGAATAGAAGTTACCGACGACTGGCAACACTGGGGCAGAGAGCGCAGTGTTGCTTCAACCATTGTAGAGTAAAGGTGTATGCGGTGTTATTTCCCCCTGACACCTTGGAAAGTGTGTTACATCAGTTGCTTTATATTGAGTTGTGTGCTAGTGTTTGTAGTCGTGTCACCCGTCCATCTCGTCAGGTGAAGGACTGACACGTTAAGGGTGTTGGGTGTGCGTGATGTAGCTGTGCCCTGACTGCCTAGTGTGAATTGCAGGGTTGTCTGTCTGTGGAAGAACATCTCGACCAAGATTTCCCATCACCTTATTCATCATCATCACCAGCTGGTCACTCTCTCGAATTACTGTCGTGGGGAACAGAGTCTTAAGGAGAGGAGTCGGACGCTCCATTTTTAAGCCAAACTCGAAACATGCGAGAGATTTCGAGAGCAAAGTTAAACTTTTAATGGGAGGAAGATCATCAGTTGTAACACCGTCCGTACCCTAAAAATAAGGGGGAAACATTTTGATGGATATATTAAGATGTGTGTGAGTGTATATGTGTGTTTATCTGTATATAGTATAACCTAAGTCAAAACAGGGCAAGGCATATAGACAGATATGATGACGGAAAAAAGTGACAAGTTGAGGCAGGTCACGAGAGCTTCCTTGGCACGCCTGGACCTCTTCTTCCTAGAGCTGAACTCGGGTGAAATCTCGATATTAATCGTGCTAGCTACGGCCGGCGCAGTGTGGTAATATGACGAGACAGGTGGCCTTGCGCAAGTATTTCGTATACCCGTTCGCAAGAAGGCCAGCAATCATAGGTAGAGAGGAATAGCCATCGCTCACAGAAGTCTGACAACTCCAATAAAATGAGAAAACATGGATATATGTTGATTATTATACATATGTAAGAAGGCAAAACTAGTGCAGGAATGATTAGGGTTGAAGTCAGACTCTCTCTAGGCACTTAATGACGTCAGCAAGCACTGATAGGTAGGCACATCATCAACAGAGCTAGCCATAAATGTGTGCTGTATAGGCCTGTATTGAAACATTAATGTTAATGGTACACATTAAGGTCATTAAGGTTGTCACGTACAATATGGTCGGGTGATGTGAAACAGAATATTTTGTTTGTCACTGTTCTAAAAGCAGTATTGCTAAATCCCTCACAGTTGCGAATCGTTACGGTATTAACAAATATATTGTTACACGCGTAGCTAACATATCGAAGGAATGGGAAGTCTAACAGACACGTAGCTGTTAAGATTAGGAAAACTTTCATCCGTAGCTTATTTAACAGATGTTTTTATGTTTAATTGATAGGTAAGTACAGTCAGCTAGCTTTTACAAGAATCCGTGGCATGGCTACT
Organism: Penaeus japonicus; assembly: GCA_017312705.2. Lineage (NCBI taxonomy): Eukaryota > Metazoa > Arthropoda > Malacostraca > Decapoda > Penaeidae > Penaeus > Penaeus japonicus. The sequence continues at coordinate 262,894 of BOPN01000325.1, read as the reverse complement.
AAAATGAAAGGAATATTATTCTTGTTTTACGCAGTTAAAATGCTAGAGAGTGAAGGAAAGTTAATCTGCTAGAATGAGTTAGAGTGAGGTGCTGCAGCAGCTAGACTAGAGTGACCAGCTGATGATAATCCCCTAGGTGAGTGTAGCGTGGTGAGACTGGACATGTCACACTGGTGATTCACACTGGTGTCTCCGTGTCACGATGTCCCGGTGCTGAGAGTGCCAGGGCCACCGACACTGTGTGGCCCCCTCTATATCAAGCGTGAGTGAGTGTGCGTGAGAGTGATATCAGACTGTACCTCCGTACACCACCACACTATCGTCATCATGGGGCCGGAACACCTAGGATCAGCTTCCTTCCTTCATATGGGGGACATCGTGTCCCTGTATGCTGAGGGCAGCGTGTCGGGATTCATCAGCACACTCGGGTAAGTAGACTAAATATACACACTTTTCTTTTGTAAGTAGATAGTATAACCACACCTTTCTTTTGTAAGGGCAGCCAAGTGCAGACCTAGTAGAACCGATCAGTTCTTGCTTTATATTTAAGCCTGACATATTAAAAAATATATATATGGCGTGACTAATGTTTGCTTATCGTATTTAGGAATGTGGAAGTTCGAAACTGACCCGTTTTGTGTACATTCGGCCTAAAGAATAATGCTTTCTCATCTGTAGATGGCTTAGTGGAATGAGCTAGGATGAAAAAGGCTGGAATCTTTGAAAAAAACAGTAATAATATTCGATATTGTGCATAGGGTGACGACGTATTTCTTTTTTTAGAAATTGCAATGAGGTATCACTTTCGCGGCAATGAAAATGTGAGAATGATATTGATTACGAGCAAGAACTTGTTGCACAGATCTTCAAACCCATCGACTATGTTGAGATTTTTTTTTCTTTTGCTGTTTTGACAACGAGAAAAGTTCTTTACACAATATCCATGAGCATAGATGATATATTCGTCATGTACGATAACTTTAGATATCAACCACCAGCGTTTAGTTATAGGTTTTCCAGAATATCGAGGGTGCTGGGGCGGCGCTCCGTTCCGCTTCTGAAACCTAAGAGGATGTGCATTGAATGTTTCGTTGATTGAGTTTCTAGGTTAAGCTGGAATAGTTCATGAATCCTACAGTTTAGTTATGTAGATTGAATTTGCTTAGAGATCCTTCTTGCTTGGGATCATTAATTTCAGGGCATTGAGTCGAACTGAGTGCTGCTAAAAAAAAGTAGTTGTGATTAATGTTCAGGACGTTGCCTTGCAGTGCGAGTGATGATGATATGTGATTTATTGCGGTAATTAATGGAATGCATACCTAAGATTCTCTCAGCGGTCGCTCATCTGTGGCTGAATTCGCTGATTATGCTCTCATTTGCATCACTTCGTTATTTCAGTGTCGTAAATCTAACAAGGGCTTTGCCTGACGAGGATGTGGTTGGTCGCTGTTCAGGGGGTGTCCCCTTCGTTGCTTTAAAGCAGTGCTAGTGATGGGGGCACATATGCTTGCTCACATTAATTATGCGCACGCACGTATATGCAGACACACATTCTCACAGACACGCCCCGTTTAGCGATTTTTTTTATTCAGTCATGCGTGTCCATCCATGCGCAGTGTGCACGTACACTTGCAAGCACACGCGCACGCACTTGCGCACTCACCCCGACTTTCACTCACGCACTTGCTCGCCAGCGCTCCCCATCATCCAATTGTGTTATCTTGAACTGATACAATCTTGGGATTTATGCATGTTTATTATCCCACGGGACGCAGTGTGATAGCTTTTATGTTAAAGTTATTTTGATTAATGACACGATAGATTATGATGTTTTTACGGTTGTTTTTTTTGTGAGAGATGGATGATAGATTGATCGGGAGATGGTCGTGACTGCATGACGTCGTAAGAATGAGATTAGGAATTTAATAGCTGAACCAAGACTGGTTGTTTATCGATTGCGCTCCGTTAATGTCCTGGGATTTTAAGATAATTCAGAATGATATATGGTAATGTTAAAAGCATTCTCAGTTTCCCTCCAAAAAATATGGAAAGCCGAATGAATTATATTTTTGATTTATGAAAGATAGATTCCGAGTAAAGTAAGCCTAAAGGTTTTACTTGTCTTAAGGTTTGCTAATTTTCAAAAGTATAAGGAAAGTGCAAAAAAATATATTCCCTAATGTATTTTTGTCTTCACAATTTTCTTAACTTGGAAAGGAATTTTAGGTATATGAAGCCAAAACTTATTAAACATTTCTTGTTATCTAAGAAAAACGTAACTATTTAGTTATTTAGTTATTAGTGATTCAACAGAGGTGACTAACTCCGCGGCCCGGTGGAAATGCTGAAGAATACAAGCTTAGGACGTAAAAAAACAGACTGTAAATCAGGTTGCAGAAAATTGGTCTCCTCAATGGGTTCACAACAGGAACATCAACGCAGCTTTCATCTGGAGATTTCAGAAGCTGGGACGCTCATTTGCATAATTCCGAGACTTGCCTGTGATGTTTATTTTTATTATTTTTTATCATGTTTGGATGAATCTGGCAGTTCCTAATTTTTGGATTATTTCGCCTCCATTAATGACAGGTATGACATTTATCTGTCATTTACATTAAAAAAAGATGGCCAGAACAGGCCTGTGTTACAACTGATGAACATTCGCATTTCTCAAGAATTCTTTAAATAACCTTATTTGTCATACTAAATCTCACCAGCTCGGCGGGGTAGAAAACCTGTTCAAAAGGAAATAGATAAATGTAGATGATGATAATAATAATTAGGGGAAGACTATTAGAAAACTAACCCGTCAAGAACAGTCTAGGTTTACACGTTGCAATTGGGGTGAACATCAACTACGAAGCAGGCGTAAGGTGAACGAACTTCCATAGGAT
>BOPN01000325.1:247500-252500 GCA_017312705.2 Penaeus japonicus | reverse complement strand
GCAGGGCCGCTTTTTGGGGACCGTCTCCGTTTCTTGTTTGCTTCTTACCTCTTCTATTTTTTGATGGTTTTGTACCTCTTCCGTTTCTGGGGTTTATCTTACTGTCTCTCTTCCTTGGTTGTTGCTAACCATGTCTGTGTCTTGGTTATTTATGATTTATGTCCTACCGCCTCCGTTCTTTTTTCTTCACCTCTTCTGTTTCTTGGTTGCTTCTTACCGCATCCGTTTCTTAGTTATTTACTGGTTATATCACAGCGCTCACATTTCTTGGTCTTTTTTACATCCGTTTCATGTTTGATTCCTGCCGCCTCCGTTTCTCGGTTTCTTTTTATTACCTCCGCGTCTTGATTGCCTCTTACCGCCACCGTTTCTAGGTCGTTTCCTACCATGTCCGTTTCTTGGCTGTACGATAAGAAGTGGCAGGATGTTGGTGTTCTTTTAACGGATTTTTATTTACGTCTTTGCTTACGAGGATTTAGAACTGCGGTACCCTCCTCCCTTATCCCATTATTATCTGTCATCATCCTTGCGCCATTTCTTTATCTACGGGTCTTCCTCATTTCTCGTTAGCGATGTTGTCATTATTCCCTTTATCCGCGTGAGTTATCTACGTTTCTTCGTTCCTTTTTTGTTGGATTTTCTCTCGCAATTTTATTTCTCTTTTATCATCTCCACCGTCACATTCTCAACTTCCTTCTTTCCTGATTCCTCTTCTGTCTGATATCATCTTCTTCGTCTCAAAGACCGTCGTTCGAAGATCCGAATGCGGAAGTGACGCGGGTCAATATTGCTACAAAGGTATCCCGAATGTGATTAGTGAGATATTGCCACTGTGCTATTTCAGGTAACTTCAGTCTCGTGAATGACTATGGTTGCCATATAGCAGGTTAGTTGACGGTCATGAGATTTGAGGTCCATAGTGACGGTGGTGATGAAGGATAAGGGGACCTTAGCAGTAATGGTGGTGATGGTGATGTTGAGTAGTAAGAAGAGGGAGAAGGAGTAGAGCACGGACGGCATGCTTGATAGATTGATCAAGATGATGCAGCACAACCCACGCTAGGGCTCCGTTGGATCCCTTGTTATTGTTATAGAATTCATACGCGCTCGTTGGACTCACTAACTCACTCACACTCTCTCTCTCTCTCTCTCTCTCTCTCTCACTCACTCACTCACTCACTCACTCACTCACACACTCTCTCTCTCTCTCACTCACACACTCACTCACACTCTCACTCTCACTCTCACTCTCTCTCTCACTCTCTCACTCTCTCACTCTCACTCACTCACTCACTCACTCACTCTCTCACTCTCACTGACTCTCACTCACTCACTCACACTCACTCTCTCTCACTCACACACTCTCTCTCTCTCTCACTCACTCACTCACTCACTCACTCTCTCACTCACACACTCACTTATTCACACACTCACTCACTCCTCACACTCACTCACTCACTCACACACTCACTTACTCAGTCACTCACTCTCTCTCACTCACTCACACACTCACTAACTCACTCACACACTCCACTCACTCACTCACTCCACTCACTCACTCACTCACTCACTCACTCTCTCACTTATTCACGTACTCACGCACAGCCGCTTACTCCATCCTTCCAGTTCCCGCTCACGCACATGGATTCACTCCCCTCATCCAGCAAACACTTTTTACCCCTTTCCCTCCCTCCCTCCCTCCCTCCCCCTCCCCCCTCGATCCTCTTTCGGAATATCCTAGTATCGGCATTTCAATGTTGTTTTTTTATGGTAGATATCAAGAGGTTATGAAGGAAAGGATATTATAGAGAAGGAGAACCGAAACAAGAAAGAAGAGAAAAAGAACATGGGAAAGAGCTTGAGGGTGCCGAGAATCGGAAAAAGAAACTTACTCTGTGAGGAAAGAGGAACAAGTGTATGTATCGTAATGCAAAGGAATGTGCAGAGGAATAAATGACCTTGCTCAAAACCATGATTGTGTCTGTTCAGACGAGGTTTGTCAGAAGAATGGTCTCGAAACGTTGGAAATTTCTATGATCTGAAGGGAGGTAATGATAAGAGATGTTGTGGGATCATTTAAATTTTTCGATTTTTGTATGTTTTATTGAAGTAGAATTTCGGTTTTATGTTCTTCATCATTGGTGCAGATCTCGGCTTCATATTATAAGTAGAGATATGTCGATCACCTGGGCTCCTTTCGGTTTGTTGCTCTCTTGCAAAAGGTGTTCATGTCCTGTCACATTTCCTTTTGTTTAGAACTCTGTGTGTGTGTGTGTGTGTGTGTGTGTGTGTGTGTGTGTGTGTGTGTGTGTGTGTGTGTGTGTGTGTGTGTGTGTGTGTGTGTGTGTGTGTGTGCGCGTGTGCGCGCGCGTGTGTGTGCATGTGTGTGTGTGAAAGGAAAGGAGTTACATCGGTCCCGCGTCAAGAAGTAAACTGGTATGACACGTTTAGGCTAGCGCAGGACGCTGACCGTAGTCCTCTTTTCAACAGTACGAAACCTGTATTTCGCTCGTTCTTAGGGGAAGGTAGTGTATTTTCGCTCTCCCCCTCCCCCTCCCTCTCCCTCTCCTTCTCCCTCTTCCTCTTCCTCTTCCACTCCTCCTTCCCTCCTCCCATCTCTCTCTCTCTCTCTCTCTTTCTCTTTCTCTCTCAGGGTCTGCTCCTAGTCGTGAGACCGGTGTAACTCCTTTCCTTTCACGCTGTCTCAAGGTTGCGTGGTGGGGTGGGGGTTGGCGGGGAAGACTACGCATGCACTCTCGCGAAACCGATATTTATTTAAGAATTAATATTGTAATGTTTTTTTTGTGTGTGTAATTTGTTTTTATTAATGTGATTAGGTGTTTAAAACTTCTGGATTACAGGGAAGGAAGTTAAAGCTTACGCTCAGTAAAGAAAATACATGGTGTAGTTAGATCAATTGATACAGGGATATGAAGGGAGAAAGAAGGGAAGGAATGAAAGAGAGGGTAGGGAAGAACGAGGGATGGTTAGAAAGTGATAGGGAAGGAAGAAGGAAGGAAGGGTTATATGAAGGGAAAGAGAGGAAAGAGGGAGGAGATAGGAGGTAGGGGGATTGGTAAAAAGGATAGAAGAAAGGAATGACCTCTCATCTCCTTTCCCTACCCTCTCACTTCACCCTTCCCCTCCCCCTCTCATCCTCCTTCTTTTACCCGCTCACCATCCCCTCTCACCCCCTCCCCTCCCCTCTTATCCCTCCTTCCTCTCCCCTCTTACTTCCTTTCCTATCCTCCTCGCCCCCCCCCCCCCCTTCACCCAACCTTTATGTCCTTCAAGGCTTCCCAGAGGAAGAGGTCGTGTGCATATCCTGTCCACGGTAGCTAGTACACGTGTCCGCACTCGCCCAAGCCGGGAGTCTGTCACATGTCAGCTGATCGGGGAGGGGTAGGAGGAGGGGGTGAGGGAGGGAAATGTAAGGACTGGGGGATTATGCTTACTTGGATTGGCTTCTTTTCGCTTGTAGGGAGAAATGGTGGGGAAGGTTGGGGGTAGGTCGGGGTGTGGTTGTGGTTGGTATGTTTGGATGTGGATGTGATATTGTCGTTGTGGAGTTCGGTTTAAATGGTATTTGGACACAGTCGGGTGGGGGTGATGGGTGAGGTGGGGAGGACAGGCGGTTGGGGGGGGGGGGGGATCGGGGGGAAGGAGAAGGACAGGCGGTTGGGGGATCTTGGAATTACGTAAAGCTGGAAGGAGACTTGCTTGCCACTGATTTTGGTTACTTTCGGTTGGTTGTGGTTGTAAAAGACAAGCGCTTTGCCTGATTATGTTGTTATTTCTAAGAAAGATTGATGGTGGAAATTGGGATCATGTGATTGTACGGGAAAGAGCGAGAGAAAGAGAAAGGAAGAGAGAGAGAGAGAGAGAGAGAGAGAGAGAGAGAGAGAGAGAGAGAGAGAGAGAGAGAGAGAGAGAGAGAGAGAGAGAGAGAGAGAGAGAGGGGAAGAAATTCAATTTAAAAGACGTCTTAGAAATCACATGCAAAGGAATGTCTTCTTGTTGGTGTCAGCAGCAGTGTGTTATCCGGGTAGTTAAAAGGAGGTATTATTATCCTCGTATCTTATGAAGAAGGGAAAGATGAAGGAAGAAGGAAGAAGGAAAAGGAAAAGGAAAAGGAAAAGAAGGAGGAGAAGGGATAGGAGGAGAAAAAGAAGAAGAAAAGGAGGGGAAGGACGAGGTAATGGTTCAAGAGAAAGATTAAACAGGTGAAGATGGAGGTGGAAGAGTAAGTTAGAATAGCAGGAGAAGAAGTGGAGGTAAAAGTTTTTAAAATAGTGATGGAAGAAGACGAAGATTTAAAAGAAAATGAAAATAGAAGAGAGTGAAGATGCTGCTGCAACTTTTTATTGTATTGTAAATTGCACGTTTTTGTTTTGTTTATCGACATTTTTACTATTTCTATTACTTTATCATAGTTATTTTCAATGTTATTTATTTTTAGTTTCTTTTAAATGTAAAGTTGATTTCCAGAAAGGCAGGACAGTAAAGATAAGGAAAGAAATGAACGGGACAAACAAGTTTTGACAAAGAGAATGAGTTATAAAAACGCGAACTTAATTAAAACATGTATTATAAAAACATTAATAACAGAAGGAAGAAATATGATACAAAAGATGAAAGGTCTTTGCTCCTATCATATTTAGGTGATTGTTCAGAATGTGTGTCGAGTGTCATATGCAAAACAGGCGTGTTGAGCAAGGAACTGCTTTACACTTTCATAATTAATTCGCATACGTAACTAAGTTTGAACAGCCACTGGCTTCAGAAAGTTGGGCCTATCTACACCAGCTTGCAAAACATCGAAGTGTTCTTGGAATTTCGTCTCATTAATATCAAGGCTTCACAAGAACGATCCTTGTACGATGACACATCAAAGAACACGCAATATCACTTAGAGACGTCCAAGTGATTGGCTCTCGTCACTCCACATTCATCATTTTATTCATCACTCATTTGGCGATGAAAAAGGACGTATTGCGGTA
>BOPN01000325.1:235000-240000 GCA_017312705.2 Penaeus japonicus | reverse complement strand
TGGAAGTTGGGGGCTAGCAAGAAGCGGGTAAAGTGACATCCACGTATTAATTAAGAGTGATTCCAAAGGTAATTTGTGATTATAAGGGTGATCAGGGAATCCAAGGGGGGTTGGGTGCCCGGGGAGATTAAGAAGCAGAAAGTGCGCACAATGCGGCAGTGCGACGAGCGAGTGAAAGGGAGAGAGAGGGAGGGAGGAATGCATAAGTCTTCCTTTACCTTTACTTGGTTCATGGAGGAGGAGGAGGAATGCGACGAATACGACGATGGGGAAGAAAATGAAGAAGGAGAGGGGGAAAGAAAGAAAGAAAAGAGGTGAGCAGCAGAAAGGGAGAAAAAGAGAGGAAGGCTGTTGAAGAAACAAAAGGACTATTAAACTGTTTGTTTGTCTCTCTCATGCGATTTTGCCCTCAATGACGACCAGCGCTGACTGCAGTCGCTTTCGTCGCCCTCATAAAAATACATGAGTTATTCCTCACTAAGCTTGGATCACCCGACCTTCCCGCCCTCCTTTCCACCTGCCCCCCAACCCCCCTCATTACCTACCTTGACCAATCCCGTCTTCTCTCGTTCTTCTCCCCTCATCCTCACCCTGATCCTCATTCCCACCCCCACCCCTGTTCCCACTCCTCCACTTCCCCCACCCCCATTCCCTCCCCTCCCCCCGACTCTGATAAACCTTGATGTCCAGCACGTAATCTGACTAACAGGATCACGGCGATGAATGTGGGTTTTCTCTGTCTTGGTGACAACGGTCTCGGGGAGGAGGGAAGAAGGAAGGGAGGGATGAAAGGGGAAGAGAGGGAAGGGAGGGAAAAGAGGAAAGAGAGGGAAGAGAGGAGAGAGAGTGGGAAGACGGAGGGAGAAAGATTTGTCGGGAAGAATTTGTTTTCTTATTCTTTCTTGTCCCCTCTTGGTCATCCACCAATCATTCGTACCATCATTTTTTATCACTCTCATCCTCCGCTCCTGTTCTTTCTTGTCTCTCTTACGCGCCTTTTACTATCTATATGCATAACTGATTAATGCCTTGAAGAATTTCCGGAGCATCTCTATCTATTTTTTCTTCTTCCTTTCTTCACTTATTCACTTATTCACTAACTTTCGTGCGAGCTCTCACTTTCTATCATTCTCACTCTCACTCACTCTCTCTCATTTTCAATCTCACACCCACTCACTCTTTCTCATTCACACTCAGACACATTCAGTCTCTCTCATTTTCACTCTCACATACAATCTTTATCTCCCATTCTCACTCTCGCACTCACTGACGTTCCAATTGCCCATCGCATTCACAGCCTCCCTCCGTGAGCACAGCGCCACTTTTATCGCGCGGGATGTGGGACCGTTGATTGTCTACCGGAAACTCGACACAGGAATGATTTCCCGTCACAGCCCTTATTCTGCCATCACCATCATCGTCGTCATCCTCATCACCTTCGTCCTCATCACCACCGTCACCGTCGTCCTCATCACTTTCATCACTTTCGTCCTCATCATCACCGTCACCTTCGTCCTCATCACCTTCATCACCTTTTTCTTCATTGCCATCATCACCGCTGCCCTTGGTATCCTCAACCCTAGCGCCATGACCATCACCACCAGCCGCATGATCCCAGCCGTCATCACCACCACCAAGCCAAGCCGTCTTGATCACCACTGTGATCTCCACCATCCTGATCGCCCCCGTCCTCGTCTCCATCTCTTTGGCGTGTCTCCTCGCAATCGCCATCCTGTCCCTCGCAATCGGTTGAGCACCTGCGGCGAATCAGCGGACTAAGAAGGAGGATTCACCTCGTCATCCTTGCAACGCGCCGTTGCCATTCCTTCCCCTCTTCTCTTTCTGCCTTGCCTCACTCACTGTTCGTCCTCCTGCTCCTATTCCCTCTTCTCTGACATTTCCGTCCCCTCATCTCATTTTTCTCTTTTTCACCTCATTCAACCTTCCCCCTCCTCGATATCCTCTCTCTCCTTCTTTCTTCCCTTCCTTCCTCCTTCCCCTTCTTTTCTCCTCCCTTTCGCCTTTCTTCTCCTTTCTCCTTCCACCTTTTCTTCTCTCCTCCCTCTACCCCTTCTTCTCTTCCCTTCCCTCTTCTCCATGTCTCTTCTCGATCTCTCTCCTTCCCTCCTCGTCATGCCTCCTCCTTCCCTCCTCTCCATCTCTCCTTCCCTCATCTTCATCCCTCCTCCCTCTCTCGTCTCTCTCTCCTCCCTCTCTCCTCCCTCTCTCCTCCCTCTCTCCTCTTCATCCTTCCTCCCTCCCTCCTTTTCTTCCCTCCTCTCCTTCCTTCCCTTCTTCTTCCCTACCCCTTGCCTTTCTCTCGACCATTACGCCGAAACCCGGCTTTCGCAATGTCAACCCTTACCGGTCTAGCGACTTACCACGCCGTGTCGATAGCTTATCGGAGGCGGCCGGTGCTGTGTCCACAAACGCGCGTCCCGAAAACCAGTTCAATGTAAAAAGGCCTTCTAGACGGCAGTCTCCCCCCCCCCTCATTACCTACCTTGTGTTTTATATATGTGTATATATATATATATATATTATATATTATATATTTTATATTTTATATTATATATTATATATTCTCTCTCTCTCTCTCTCTCTCTCTCTCTCTCTCTCTCTCTCTCTCTCTCTCTCTCTCTCTCTCTCTCTCTCTCTCTCTCTCTCTCTCTCTCTCTCTATTTGAAAGAGAGACAAAGACTGAAACTGCAACAGAAACAGTAAGTCCAGTGTCAGTGTCATATCGCACAGCACTTCCTTTAACATTAGATATCCCGAAAAAAAATAAAACACGATGAATTTGTCGCCAATGCTTCTCTCGTTTTTATTTAGCAGTTTTTAGTGATGAACAACATATTGTTCTTGTTTTTATTAGTTGAGTTGATGCGTCGGGTTGGGACTGACGCCATGGTTGATGTTGTGATGGTGTTGACGGTCATTGTTATGCGAGGGAAAGAAAGATAAAAAATAGTTGTCTATATCGATGACGATGATGATGACTGTAACGACGATGATAACTTGGTTATCTTATTCCATACAGGTTATTATTATTAGGCCTAGTTGCAACGTCATCCATTAGACATTGGCTATAAAAAAATATTCAGAAGCGTTGGTTTTACTATCATATATTTTTTGTTATTGTTATTATTTTATTGAGGATTTTTCCACTGTATATCTATGGTACCATTTACTCATTTACGTTCATACATTATTTGTTCACTCCGGACGTTCTTCTGTGCCTTATGTTAAGCATTTTCGATCGAAAAGAATGTAGCCTACATTTTACGGGACTTGAATAGTTTTTTATTATGTATTTTGTATAGTATATATATATATATATATATATATATATATATATATATATATATATATATATTTCTAGAATATTGATTTTTAAGATTATTACTTGTCCATTTGTTACCTCTTTTTATTTTTTTTAGTCTATTTTTTATCTCTCTTTTTTATGTCTGGCTTCTTATGCTTTCTTTTCCACTTATTCCTCCGCCTTCTTCTCTTTCTTTTCATTTTCCTACTCTTACTCCTCATCCACTTTCTCCTCATTCTCCCTATTCTCCTTTTCCACTTCTTCCTCTTCTTCTTCTTCTTCTTCTTCTTCTTCTTCTTTTTATTTTTCTCCTTCTTCACGTCTTCTTCTTCCTCCTTTCTCCCCTCTTCCTCTTCCTCCTTTCTCCCCTCTCTTTCCTCCTCCCCCTAGTCCTCCTACTCATTTTTCCCCCTCCTCCTCCTATTCCTTTCTCCCCTCCTCCTCCTCCTCCTCCACCTCTTCCTCCACCTCCTCCTCCTCCTCCTCCTCCTCCTCCTCCTCCTCGTCCAGTCTCCCAGAACTTCCTGATTAAGGGCGGAGGAAGATGGCAACAAGGAAGAGCTTGTACGAGGGGGGGGGGGAGCGGGCGGGGAGATGTGGGGAGAGGAAGGGGGGAGTGTCAGACGTAAGTTGCAACAAGTGGTGGGTGAGGGAGGGAGGGAGGTGTCGGAGCCGGGAAAGGAGTTGGAGGTGGGGGGGGGGCAAGGTAGAGTACGAAGGAAGGTGGTGGAAGGGGGAAGAGGGAAGAGGGAAGAGAGAGGTGGGTCAGGGGGAGGAGGGAGGGGGAGGGGGGGGCAGGTGAGGGGAAAGAGGGGATCGGGCCGCACTTGAACTCGGCCCGAGGCTCCTCTTCCTGGCGCCAGCCGTTGTTTACAGTGTGTTCCGTGATATCTGCATTGTATTCGAGGGTGGAAGCACGTGGAGGAGAGAGAGAGAGAGAGAGAGAGAGAGAGAGAGAGAGAGAGAGAGAGAGAGAGAGAGAGAGAGAGAGAGAGTGGAGAAGAAGAAGAAGAAGAAAGAAGAAAGAAAAGGAAGCAAGTTCATCCAACGGATCCAGGATGGAAGTACTAGACTAATGTGCGTTCGTATCCGTTTATTTCCTTCATCCATTTTGACATTGGTTATTCAGTCATGGATATAATTAGAATGGTTATAAAGATTTAGGCCGTCATAATCATCACTCATTATCATTATTATCATTATCTTCAGTAAGAGTAGTTGCAGTAGCAACAGTAATAACACTAATAACTTTCCCTTCTTGCATTCGTGCATTTGTAACCAAGCAAAATTCTTCGCCGTGTTTACACATCTGCGCGGCGGTAAGTATGCACGGTATGCATATGTCCTTCCGGGTCCTCATGTACATATATTGCGGGTGGGCTGCGGTCTGCGGTTAGTCGTCTTTGAAGAGGGAAGGCTAGGCATAGAGGGCAGGGTGTGGCCAGAGGGAAGGGGGAGGAGAGTGGTAGGGGTCCGGGGGTAGGGTTAGGGTTAGGGTTATGGGTAGTAGGAACGAGTTGGGGTTACTCAGCAGCATGAGGGAACAAAGGTCAGGAAAGGTCAGACAGTCACGGTGGGCGTGTGCGAGGAGGCGTGGATACCATGTTTTTGGGGCGTTATATCGGTTTGACTGCTCACTCTATCCATTTACATGTGTGTGTGTGTGTGTGTGTGT
>BOPN01000325.1:225000-227500 GCA_017312705.2 Penaeus japonicus | reverse complement strand
TTTCTCTCTCACTCTCTTCTCTTCTCTTTCTCTCTCTCTCTCTTGTCTTCTCGTCTTTTCTCTTCTCTTCTCTCTTTCTCTCCTTCTTTTTTCTTCTCTTCTCTTCCTCTCTCTCTCTCTTTCTCTCTCTCTCTCTCTCTCTCTCTCTCTCTCTCTCTCTCTCTCTCTCTCTCTCTCTCTCTCTCTCTCTCTCTCTCTCTCTCTCTCTCTCTCTCTCTCTCAGTGGAAGTTGGTTTTGGGGAGATGGGTAAGGTGAGTAAGGGGTGGAGGTGGCGTTAAGGGGAAAGGAGTGTGAGGAGAGGGAGGGGCTGGATGTGAGGGGGGGTAGGGAAAGGGGGAAGTGGGTGGAAAGAGGTTAAGGAGGTAGGGTTAGGGGTGGGGATGGGGTTGGCAAAGAAGTACAGGGGAGGGAATAAGGCGCTCTGCTGGGTGTCTCTCCCTTTTCAGGCTTTTACCCCTTCTGGTAATGATTACTTGAGGGTGTCCTTATCCATTTAGGATAAGAGGGAGGTGCAAGGGATGAGGGTAAATGGGGGAGGGGCACACGCTTACATTCACTTGGTCACTTACTCGCTCATTCACTCGTTTTGTCAGCCCCATCACTACCTGAATCACTCGTTTAGTCAGCCTCATAACTCGCTGAATCACAGATCACTCACATGAGAGAGTGAACGAGTGAGCCAGTGTATTTATCCTTCTAGAATTATTCCTATTATTATATTTGATTGACATTGCTATTATGTAGCTATCACATAAATTGCTGTCGGCATTAACAGCATCAGTTTCTGTTTGATCGTTTTGTTAATTAGTTTTCACTTCCGTTCTTTAGTTTCAGGTTTCTATTTTTATGATCGTTTTTATATTTCATTACCACACCCAACCAAGAACACTGAGTGAGAGAAAGAGAGCGCGAGTGAGGGAAAAGGGAAGAAACGAGAAGAGAAAAAAAAAGAGAATAGAAGAGAAGAAAATAAAGTAAAAGAAAGTGAAAGAGGAGATAAAAGAGAAGAGAAAGAGATAGGGAATGAAAGGGAAGAGACAAGAAAATAGAATAAAGTGAAATAAAGTGCAAGAGAAGATGAAAGAAGAGAATGAAAGAGAAAGAAAGAAACAAGAAGATACCTGGGGAAGTTCGAGGCATTAAGAGAGGGGGGATAAGGGGCAGGCTTATCATATCTTATAGGGAGAGATTACTTCAGCTAAGGGGATGAATCTATTATGGTCTAGACCTCGGGACCCATGGAAGATGTTTTTTTGGCCACATGGAAGCCATATGCCTGTCGTATATTTTTGCGTGTACATTTCCCCATAACGGTGTTTTCTTGAGATAGTTTGTCTCTTCCTTGTCTGTCATCCTAATACAAAAGTGTTCCTTATACAAGAGTGTCCGGTTTTTACAACAGTGTCATCCATGCCCAACACTGTTTTCCCTGAACAACGGTATCGTCCTTGTACAATAGTGTCATCTTGTACAACAGTGTCCTTCCTTGTACCACCGCGTTTTCCTTACACGTCTCCTGTGTACAAGTCGCTTTCCATACTCAGGAGTGTCTTCCTTGCTCAACAATGGAATCTCTGCGCCGGTCGTGTGAGCATTGGCATTGACATTCACCCCAACCTCTGTAGCGTGGCCGCGAGCCGGCCAGATCTGCTCTCGCCTCCCCCCAGCCCACCACTCCATCCCCACCTCCCCTCCCTTGCTCCTCCCGGTTCTCTGGCCCGCATGCTTCGCGCCGCCCTCTCCCCCTTCCCCCTACCCCTTCTTTGGATATTGTCTTCTTCCGACTTCCCCTAGCTGGTATTTTTCCTCACTTACTTTGTCTCTCCTCCTTATTCTCCTTGCTCTGCCACCTATCTCCTCTCAAGAACATCTTTACCTCCTCATTAAAATCAACATTGCTCATATTCCTCATCCTCGCGCTGTTGCCCTCTGTCACACCACCGTCTTCTCCACCTGTGAGGGTCAGGGCCACTCCACTCTAGGATGACACGAGACAGCCCGGCCGCTAGTTGTCTGGAGGGAGAGAGTCAGAAGTCGCTCGAGCGGGTTTTTTCCTGGATGTTGTATCGCTGTTTTATATATTTGATTTCATTGTTGAATACATGTTTGTGTGTGTGTGTGTGTGTGTCTAATGGTGGCATGGTCGGTGTGATGAAGGTTAGGGGGAATAGTATATGATAAGAGGAACACAAGGACAGAGTGAGTTTCAAGTGAAGCTACAGTAGCTCTTTACATTCCTCCGGCTATATACAACACATTCCCTCTCTCTCTTTCTTTCTTTCTTTTTTTCTCTCTTCCCCCAGCTACCTTCTTACCCCCCGCCCCCACCTACGACCCCCTTCGCCGCCCTACCCCTCTCCCACCTCCAGTATCCCTCCCTCCTTTGCGATTTATACTTTATTAATCGCTTGTGATGCTGGCGTCCGCGGCGATAAAGATGTCCGTCGATGCCATTAAGACGTCCTCGTGCGCCGTGCAGATTCCATTCCATGGGTCTCG
>BOPN01000325.1:217500-220000 GCA_017312705.2 Penaeus japonicus | reverse complement strand
ATCTTCTACACCCTCTCCCACTTTTTCTTCCTCTTCACCTCGCTCCCCATCTTCCTCTCCCTCCCTCCCTCCCTCCTTCTCTTTCTCCATATACATATATATATTTTCCCCTCTGTAATCCGTATCTCTAGCTTTATCCCGCCTTTATTTTTGCACTAGTAAATATTTGCAATATAAATGTTGTTTTTCATGGAGAGAAAAATATATTTTTCTCCTTTTTATGTTCCCATGCACTGATGCTTCGCTCCCGCATTTTTATTCTTATTTTTTGGAAACTTACATTTTTCCCTCGGTTGTTTTTTTTTATGAGCTTTCTTTTGATGTTTTTTTTTTCTTTAAGTGAATTAGTATCCATTTGTATATTCTTTTCCTCAAGTTCGTCTCTTCTTTTTTTCTCTCAAGGCTATTTTTTGTGACTGACTGTTTTGTGTGTGCCTGTGCCTCACCAATCATTCATTTCTATGTGCCTGATCCTTTACCTCTAGTTTAACAAGACGAAGGTGAGGGTAATCAGTGTTACCTCTTGTCTTAATATTTTTGTTAAAGTCAAAAGTGTCCCTCTTCTCTTTCCTCCTCCTCTTCTTCTCTCCCATCCCCCCTACCTGCCTCCCTCACAAACACCCCTTTCTCCTTCTTCTCTTCCGTGTTCTCCATCTCTTTGAAGTGGTCACTTATCCCTCCCGGGTTTTGATCTGAAAAACAATCAAACGCGAGAGGGAAGAGAGAATTGGGCTATGTGTGGAACATTTCATGTGTTCATTTCCATAATGTAATTTCAAGTTATTCGTTGTAGATTTTCTCTCTCAGTCTCTCTCTCTCTCCTCTCTCTCTCTTTCTCTCTCTCTCTCTCTCTCTCTCTCGCTCTCTCGCTCTCTCTCTCTCTCTCTCTCGCTCTCTCGCTCTCTCTCTCTCTCTCTCTCTCTCTCTCTCTCTCTCTCTCTCTCTCTCTCTCTCTCTCTCTCTCTCTCTCTCTCTCTCTCTCTCTCTCTCTCTCCAATCTCGAATAACAATCCCAGTCTCTATTCTCTAAAATGAGGAGGAGGAGGAGGAGGAGGAAGGGAGAGGTTGCGTGAAACAACTGGAACAAAACAAAACAAAAAATGTATGTATCCTTCAAAAACTCACTCTAGTTTTCTGAGAGATGGATGGTGACGGCGATTGTGTATTGAGAGATGGTGGAGCTGTGTGTAGGAAGGAAGGCTAAGAGTGGTAACGAGTATTGGAAGCTGTGGCGAACGAAGGCCTGGGTGTGAGGATGTGCGATGCCGAAGAGTACCTGCAGCTCTCCGTTGGTGATTTAAAGATAAGGATATTGCCAAACGGATAAGTCGGGAGAGAAGTCGATGGAGCGTTCGAGGGAAAAATGGCTGTGATTGGAATCCTGAAGAAAGGGAAGGAAGTTTCTAGATACAAAGAAAGCGAGAGAGAGAAAGGGAGAGGGAAAGGAAGAGGGGGGAGAGAGAAGTAGAAGTAGAAATTAAGGAAGGAGGAGGATGGAAAGTGGATAGATAGAGAGAGGAGAGAGATAGAGGAAAGGGGATACCAATTCGATTATAACAATTATCATGCTATATTTCATGAGAAATGGAGCCATTGAACCTAATAGCAAGCCAACATCTCAGATCATTCCCTTCTCCCATTTCACTCCCCTCTCCCTCTCATCCCCCTCCCTTCCACCTTTCTTCATTTCCCCCTTTCCCTTTCCTGTTTTTTCTCTCTTTTATTTCCTCGTTGCTTTTGCTTTTCCTTTCCCTTCCCCTTTCCCTTTTAATTTTCATTTCCCTTTCCCTGTCTTCTTATTCCCGTTCCGCTTTCATTTTTCTCTCTCTTTCTTCACTTTCTCTTTTCTTACTTTTTCCTTTCCTTTTGCCTCCATTTTCCTCTTTTCTCCTTCCCCTTTATCTCTCATTATTCTTTATTCTCCTTTCCTTTTCTTTTCTCTACCTTTCCCTGGCCTTTTTTTTCCTCTCTCCTCCCTTTTCTCTCCTTTTCTTCCCGTCTCTCTCCCTTCCTTATCCTCCCGCCTTCCCTCCCTCTCTATATTCCTCCCCCCTCCATCCCTCTCTCCCTCTCTCCGTCTTCCCACCCATCCACCCTCTCGCCATGCAAGATTGGTGGAGATAGTTTGGCAGAGTTTAAATGGTGTTGCAAAGTTTTCCTCGCCGTGACTTCGGTTGCGGTGAGGGGGGCGAGGGAAGGAGTCAAGGGTTGAATGGGGAGGGGATGGGTCTAGGATAGGGAGGAAGAGGGGGAGGGGAAGGGAGAAGGGGTCAAGGTTAGGGAGTTGAAGTGTCTAAGATGTAGGGAGGAAATCTAGGGAGAGGAGGGGTGGGTCCAGGATGGAGAGAGGAGGATGAGTCTAAGGTAGGGAAGGGGGTATAGGGATAGAGATAGGGATAAGGATAGGGACTGTGTGGGTGAAGAGAGTGGAGTCGTCATGGGATATGCATATCTTAATTGAAGGGGAAAGCGAAGAGAGAAGGAAAGAGAAGAGCAACAT
>BOPN01000325.1:197500-200000 GCA_017312705.2 Penaeus japonicus | reverse complement strand
TCCTCCTACTCCCCCCTCTCCTCCTAATACTCCTCCCCTCTCCTCCTCCCTTCCCCCTTCTCTTCCACTTACTCCTACTCCCCCTTCCTGCACCCCTCCTCCTGCTGCTCCTCCTCCTCTTCCTCATCCTCTTCCTCTTCCTCTACCTCTACCTCCTCCTCCTCCTCCCTCCTTCCCCCACTCCCTCCTCCTCCTCCTCCCACCCCCCCCCCCCCTCCCCCTCCATCTCCTCCTCCTCCTCCTCCTCCTCCTCCTCCTCCTCCTCCTCCTCCTCCCCTCCCCTTCCCTGTGTTTGTGAGTTTTTAGTGTTTTTATGAGTGATTGTTCGTATGTATATTTGTTGTTGTTTGTGTGTGTTTAAAATGCATGTGTGTAAGTGTGTTTGTCTACATCCCAGTGTGGGGAAGACAGAACGGGAGAATGGTTTGAACATTGTTGCTGGCTTATGAAAGTTATTTTTACTTTCTTTTTCCAACCTTTGAGCGAAACAGAAAGAGAGGGAATAAAGATGGCGTGAGTGAGAGAGGGAGGGGAAGAGAGAGTGAGCGGCAGTGAACGAGAGAAGGAAGGAGGATAAATTAGGAAGAAGAGGGGTAAGTGAGATAATTTTGGACTTGCGCTGAGGTCACATTAGACCTTGATATATGCAATCGTTGCGAAAACGGGCAACTGCAGGTCGCCGCAACCAAAGCTTCGCTATATCTGCTCCTAATTCTTGTGGACATTAAGAGTTGCTGCGACTGAAATTACATTTGTTATGTAACCATAACTGATATAATGACCTTTCTCAATGTATGATGTATTATTCGGAAATAAGTAAAATGCATTTCAATACAAGCTGATAATAGTCCGTATTATATATATATATATATATATATATATATATATATATATATATATATATATATATATCCTTTGTGTTCTTGGTATCTGTAACGGTATTGTGCGCCCTTGTGACCAGGGTCTATCATGTGACCGAGGCTTTAATTAACTGACGGAAGTGTAGCAGCGCGAGGAAAAAGGATGCCCGCATTAGAACAGGGAAGAATAAGAGCAATATTTAGATAGATGAAGAGGGAAGGAACAAAGAAAAAAAATCTAGATGGATATCTGATTGCTTATTTATTTATGGAAAAGAAGAAATAACTTTTAAAAAAACGAGAAATTCGACAATATCATTTATTTGTTTACAAAAAAGGCTTGCGAAAATGATTATTTTTTGTATCCAGATATTTATTTACACGAAAATATGATTTTGAACCATGATCCTGTTTTTACTTAAAAGCTTAAATTCCAAAAATCTCCCCAGTTTTTTTTTTTCTCTCTCTCGCCGTCACGTGTCTAGCCTTTCTCAGAAACGCCGGAAGAAATAAAGAACATTTTTTAGGAGTGTGTGGCTGGCACGTGTAACTTTTATCTCTTTGGAGTTTTGGAAAAGTAAATTACTTTTTTTTTAGGGGGGGGGGTAGAGGGTATGTAGGGAAGAAGCCATTTGTAAATCATCGGCTTTGCGGTTATATAACAGACGCGTTTTTGCTTGTCTGTGTTTGCCTTTTTCTGTTTCTGGTTTTGTACTTGCTGCGTTCTACTCTTTCTCTTGACTTCTTTCATTCTGTGTCGATGTGTTGTTTTATTGTTGTAGTTTCTATATTTATTCATATTGCTTTTTTACGGTAACTTCACCAGCGATAATGTTATTCGCTATTAGTTTTATCTCTCTGTGAATGTTAATACTTTCTATTCCTCCTTCCATCCGTTTGTGTTGTCGCGGTCTTCGTTCTCCATATTTCTGGTACCTGTATTATACTCATTTTTTATATGTTCATCGATATCTGCCTCTCTCTCTCTCTCTCTCTCTCTCTCTCTCTCTCTCTCTCTCTCTCTCTCTCTCTCTCTCTCTCTCTCTCTCTCTCTCTCCCTCTCTCCCTCTCTCTCTCTCTCTCTCTCTCTCTCTCTCTCTCCCTCTCTCTCCCTCCCTCCTCCCTCTTTCCCTCTCTCTCTCTCTTTCTCTTTCCCTCTCTCTCTCTCTCTCTCTCTCTCTCTCTCTCTCTCTCCCTCCCTCCCTCTTCCTCTCTCTCTCTCTCTCTCTCTCTCTCTCTCTCTCTCTCTCTCTCTCTCTCTCTCTCTCTCTCTCTCTCTCTCTCTCTCTCTCTCTCTCTCTCTCCCTCTCTCTCTCTCCCTCTCTCTCTCCCTCTCTCTCTCTCTCTCTCTCTCTCTCTCTCTCTCTCTCTCTCTCTCTCTCTCTCTCTCTCTCTCTCTCTCTCTCTCTCTCTCTCTCTCTCTCTCTCTCTCTCCCTCTCTCTCTCTCCCTCTCTCCCTCTCTCTCCCTCCCTCCCTCCCTCTCTCTCTCTCTCTCTCTCTCTCTCTCTCTCTCTCTCTCTCTCTCTCTCTCTCTCTCTCTCTCTCTCTCTCTCTCTCTCTCTCTCTCTCTCTCTCTCTCTCTCTCCCTCTCTCTCCTCTCTTCCCTCTCTCTCTCTCTCTCTCTCTCTCTCTCTCTCTC
>BOPN01000325.1:162500-182500 GCA_017312705.2 Penaeus japonicus | reverse complement strand
ATAAGTATTTATATCTAGACTGAAGGTTTCTATATTTGAAAATCAGTTTACTGAGTGGTTTTTGTCGTTTCCATATGTGCAAAATCTGCATTTTATCTATATTGATTGACAGTTTCCATATCTTACACCAGCTGTAAACAAAATCAATTACTTTTTGAAGCCTAAATTCGTCATCTGCAAATATGACATCAACTGCGCATAAAAGCAGAACTAGTGTTATACCATAAAAAAAATGTTTTAATACTACTTCTTTTCAATTATACATCTCATTTATTAAAAACACATAAAATAAGGGGCACTCAGTGGCTCTTCCTCTTAACTCCAATATTATTAAAAATGGTTATTACCATAACCATTATTTCTGACGTGGCAGGTTGTTTCTTGGTAACATAATTTGATGGCCCAGTATCACTTCCCTTTCACACCTACATTTAACAAACTAAGTAACAAGCAGAATCTATATACACTGTCAAGAGTTTGAACGTTAACAAAGCAGCAGCACGTCTTTTTACCTTCGTTCAGGCGCACATGTAGAACCGTCGTTAATTAATGTATACATGTCCTCTTGTTCTTCACCCCCCTCCTTTAAATCCATTTTGCTCTTTAACTAGGATTTCATTCTCCATTAAGCAGTTTTTTTTAACCTTAGGTCCAACACAAGGTAATTGGGAGATATCTCTATAGCTACTTTTGTCACTTCGTATATTTTAAGGATGAGATTAATTGTTTCCATAATAAAGGTCTTCGGAATGACACTAGCTTGAAACCACTGATCAAATAGATAATTACAAAATGTAGCAGAAACGTAACTTTTGGAAATATGGTCTGCTTCACCATTTACAGCCTTTCTAATCTTTGAATTGATAATTACTTTCTTTACTTCTTTTAATTCTATTCTTCTGTTAAATGCCTTTCTATCGAATGAAGTTGTGCATCTGTTTCCTTTATCCTTATTTTTTATGTAAATTTTGCAAAAAAAAAGAGAAAGACATAGAATGAGAGAGAGTGTGAATGTGAAGGTAAATGTATGAAAAACAGAAAGAGAAAAAGAAAGAGAGAGGGGGAGGGTGGAAAAGATAATATAGATGTGTAAATGTGCCGCCGCCGGAAGCAAGTTGTGACTATACAGCGAGCCGTGTGACCGACTTGTAAGCCCTCAAGATCGGAGATGTGTTGAAAGAGTTTGGGTCATTATTTAAGTCCGATTTTAAATTAATTTTGTATTTAAGTAATCAGTATGACGGTCACTTCAGACAGTACCAAAGTCCTTTTAGATTCAGTTAGTCAGCATTAAGCACACCTTGCCAGACATGCGAATAAAGGGCGGTGGGGACAGACACGAGACAGACCGACTTACTGTTGTTCTTAGTGTTGGTAACGTGTTAAGTAGCTTACGCTAATCCGCCTCCTCTCACTTTTTTCATTTCTTCTTGTTTTCGCTCTCTGAGAAGTACCAATGTTGCTTGTGTTGTGAGGATATTTATTTATTTATTTTTCAAAGATCGTCCCATGAAAGATTATCAGCAATCGCCATGTGGAAGAACACTTTTTTGTCCAGTGTCTTTCCTTCGTCTCTTATCCCTCTATCCCTCGGTCTGCTTACTTGCCTTCTTCCAGGTCAGAAAATATTCCCTTGATGGTCAGATATGCCTTACTTTGAGAACAGCGTTTGGAAGGAGACGAAGGACAAAAACAAAAAAAGATATGCGAGGCTAGAATCAAAATTAGAAACTGGTTGAGGATGGAGGGAAGGAGTGACAAGGGAGATGCGAAAGGCTAGGAAGGGAATGAAGGCAGCGACGTCAAGGGGTAAGGGCATTAGGGCAGGAATGAAGGCAAGAAAGGGAACGCGGTCAAAGAGTTCAAGGTAGAAAGCGAGAAAGGAAACAAGGCCAACGAGTAAGCGAATAAAACTGAAGACAAAGAGAAAGGGAATGAAGTGGAGGAAAGCGAGGAAAGGAATGAGGACAAGGTGAAAGACGAGGAAGGGAATGAGGTCAAGGAGGAAGGCAAGGGAGGGAATGAGGTCAAGGAGGAAGGTGAGGGAGGGAATGAGGTCAAGGAGGAAGGCGAGGGAAGGAATGAGGTCAAGGAGGAAAGCGAGGGAGGGAATGAGGTCAAGGAAGAAAGTGAGGAAGGGAATGACGTTAAGAAGAAAGGAAATGAGAACGGGAAAAGTAATAAAAAGGGCATGGGTAAGGAAAGAGAGGGTAGGGAGGACTCGAAAAAAACAACAACAACCAAACTTTGTGTCACGTAACTCAGCTGCCAGGCGAGCTGGACACATTTTTTCTTGTTTTATACCCGTGTTTGCAACATCATGTAGCCAGGTGGGAACGGCAACAGCAACAGGTTGTGTGTAACACAGGCGTATATCCTCTACATTCCACTTCCACTTCCTCTACGTATATCCTCTACATTCCACTTCCACTTCCTCTACGTATATCCTCTACATTCCACTTCCACTTCCCCTTCCTCTCCAGCACCCTTCCTCGTTCCGCCGCAACTCCCTTTTCCACTTCACTCCAACCCCTGCCTTGATCCCCTGTCCCTTGTCCCCTGTTATTCCGCTCTCCACTCTATCTCGCTTTTCTCATCCCCCTCTTCATCTCTGACCCCCCCTCCCCTAATTGCCTCCATCTCTCCCCTCTTTTCCAGTCTCTCCCTCTAAGCTCTCATGCAATCCTCCTTCCCCTTCTCCCTCTGCCACTTCTCCAACCCTCCCTTTGACCTCGAACTCTCCCTCTCCCTCTGCCACCTCTCCAACCCTCCCCTCCAAACTCTCGTCCACTCTCCCTTTCTCTCCTGACCTCCTTCTCCCCTCCTCTCCAAACTCCCTTCCTCTCCTTTTTCAATACTCTCCACCTCTCTTCAACTCTCACTCTCCTTCTCCCCCTCCCCTCCTATCCAACCCTCCTTGTCTACTCCTCTCCAACCTTTCCTCTCTCCTCCTCTTCACTCCCGTACCCTCCTCCTACCCTCCCTCTCCTCTCAAACCCTCCCTCTCTCCCTCCTCTTCTCTCAAACCCTCCCTCTCCTCCTCCTCTTCAACCCTCCCTCGCCTTCTCTCCAACCTACCCCCACCCTCTCCCTCTCTCTCCCTCTCTCTCCCTCTCTCTCCCTCTCTCTCCCTCTCCCTCTCCCTCTCCCTCTCCCTCTCCCCCCCCCCTCTCTCTCTCTCTCTCTCTCTCTCTCTCTCTCTCTCTCTCTCTCTCTCTCTCTCATTCTCTCTCTCTCTCTCTCTCTCTCTCTCCCTCCCTCTCCCTCAAAAAAAAACACGCACGGAGGTGAGCGCCCCTCAATGCACAGCCTCGCACATCCAATTTGCGTCGGAATGCCGCGCCTCCATGACACCCAGTGACGCCCCCAATAACAGAGATAATGAAAGGGGTAATTCGCCAACTTTATCTCCGCCCCCAAACAAGAGATAAAAGAGACAAAATAAATGAAAAAAGAGAGATAAGAGAAATGTCACGAGCGCGGCTGCCGGATAAAGAGAAGCGTCCCGACAGGCTTCACACGCGAGACAAAATAGTTATCGCGTAACAGGGCTAATTATGGGCTTCGTCGACATGCCCTCGTCTCATGCCATGTGTGCGGTGGTGGCCCCTTGCTTTATGGCCGTTCTTGTGCGCATACATAAATATATGTGTGCGTGTGTAGTTTATATATTCACACTGGTGCTGGTATACGTGCTGGCACCTACGTGGATAGAAGCTGTTTCTATCTCTCTCTCTCTCTCTCTTTCTCTCTCTCTCTTGCTCTCTCTCTCTCTCTCTCTCTCTCTCTCTCTCTCTCTCTCTCTCTCTCTCTCCCTCTCCCTCTCCCTCTCCCTCTCCCTCTCCCTCTCCATCTCCCCCCCTCTCCACCCTACCCCCTTCCCGCGATCCGGTTCGCAGTGTCTCCGCCGCGCGCCGCTCGCTCCGTCACGCTGGCCTCCGACCATGCTAGCGGCGTCGCCAACCACCTGTTTTTTGTCACACGTTACATCCTGTGGACAGGTAGATTGTGGGCTTAGCTGTAGATAAGAAGATTGTAAGCATAGAGGTAGATAAGACAGTGTAGGCTTAGCGGTAAGATATGACATTGCAGAGTTTGGGTTAAGATTGGATATTACAAGCTTAGCGGTAGATAGGAGGTTATAAATTTACAAGTAGATAGGGGATTGTAGGGTTAGCTGTAGGCTTTGCGGCAGATAGGACATTGTAGACCTAGTGATAGGTAGAGCATCGTAGACTTGTCCTTTATGAGAGGACATTATAGGCTCGGCGGCAAATAGATTACATATATACAAGAAGATGGGGGATCAAGGCTTAGGGATAGAGACAGGGTATTGTAGTCTTAGGAGCAGAGTGAACATTATAGGTTTAGTGGTAGATATGACATTGAGGCTTCGTTTTCCGTTATCGGTCTTTCGGAAAAAATGGAATCTAGATGATGGAAAGTAGACCAACCGTCACACATTTAAGATTGGACTGGTGCAGTTGCAATTTCTGCTGGCAGTTCCCTGGGTCTCTGAACGGGTTATTAGATTTAGATCTTTTTAGAATTCCTCAATTTCGAAGGCAGACATGTTATTAGATTTTGGAGTCCGTTTCGTGATTTTATTTTTATCCTTAGCCTACAGAGACTTTAAAGAAAATTCTTACTGACTTCTTTTTATTCTTCTTCTCCTTCATCTCTTCTTCCTCCTTCTTCTCATTCTTCCCCTTCATCTCCTCCTCCTCCTCCTCTTTCTTCTCCTCCTCCTCCTTCTCCTTCTTCTTCTTCTCCTTCTTCTTCTCCTTCTATTTCTCCTTCTCTTTCTCCACCACCTCCTCCTCCTTCTCCTTCTTATTCTTATTTTCCTCCTCCTCCTCCTCCTCCTGCTCCTCCTCCTCCTCTAATCAGATTGTGAACCGTTCGAAATAACTAACAATTTCTTTCTGTGTATTTATGTTTACGGTTGCATACTGATTGATCACTATTTACACCATTTTGTTTATGCAGTGGGCAAAAGTGGATGGTTGTTACCCATTACACAATTCATTTCTGCCTGTGAACAAAGGAAGAGACGAGGGATGAGAAAAGTGTTCAGAAAATCCTGAAACCCGGATGCCATTAGGTCTCTAGATATTAAAATTTGCAGGTGGAAATCGCGTTTGTCAAAAGTCAATAAAATTTAACCCTTGAGATTTGGAAGAAGAAAAATAAAAGTTAGAATGTATCCCTTGTGGAGGAAGTGTGCTCATCTGTGTAAACCGTTTTTGTGCTTATCAAGACCATTGCCATTCCGAATAGTTTGGCCTTTTATTAAGCCGTTTCAATTGCGCTTCTGATGCTGGGTTTGTAGCACGTGTATCACTGCGAAGGTCAAGAGGAAACTATTTTAAGATGAATGATAGCTCGAGAAGGTCAGTATTGTGAAATATTTGCATTAAAGAACAACCTTAGTGGATTTTAGGAGATTTAGGGAGTGTTCTTCATCTCCATATAATACGGCTTGTTTGATAATGTTTAATATATTTTTTTTCTCGTGGCTATGTCGAAGATGGATTCGGATTTTTCTTGTTTTTTTAATTTTTTTTTTATCTCATCTTCTTGTGATTAAATGTTATCTTTGATGAATGAGATTTGGTACAGGATAGTAGACTTTAAATGTTTACTTAAGTGGTATGAATTATTTAACTAATACACATCAAGAGAAAAGCTTGTATGTAACAACATTATGTCCATTTCCTAACATACTATTTTTTTTTGTATTCTGTCTCTAAAATTCATCTAGTAATTGCTAATAATGAAGACACGCCAAATAGGAAGTCAACTGGAGAGAGGCGCCTTTCCGAGTGCCGCGTCCATGGGAGTGTGGCTGATTGATCACGAACGGCCGTTGTTCTGCGCCATTGTCTTGTGGCAGGCGGCCGCTGGCGGAATGGCAAGGGGGAAGAGAAGGGGAAGAGGGAGGAGGGGGAGAAGGAGATGGGGGGAAGGAGGGAAAGGATATAGGAAAGGGGTTGATGTTTTGCCACGGTGGAAAAGGAGGTGGAAAGGAAGCAGAGGGTGAGAAAGTGGACAGGGAAGGGAGGGGGGGGGGAGGGGGCAGGAGGGAGGACGGGAAGATGGAGAAAGAAGGAAGAAGAAAGACTGGGGAGGAAGGAAGAAGGAAGATAAGGAGATAAGTGGAAGAGAATGAAGTAGAGGGGGGGGTGAGGGAGGAAGTGAAAGATAGGTGGGGGATAATGTGGTGGGGGGGAGGAGAGGAGAAGAAAGGGGTGGTGGGTAGGCGCCTTCCATTCTTCTCATTATATGAGGATTTCACGCGTAGGAGAGCGGCGCGTGTGGGAGGCCTTTTTCTTCTCTCGTCATCTTCGCGGGGGTTTGGGAATCGCCGTCTTGGCGGCGTCTTTTCTTTTCGATTCCTAGTTTTTGCCGTTGCGTCCTAAATATAATCATCACCATCATCATTGTATTGTCATAATCAACTATCATTATCATCGTTGTCAACATCATCATCAACCATAGATCATCATCAGTCATCTTATAAATAATTTACCATCATTCATGAATCAACATTCATCATCATGATTCATCACCACATCATCACTACCACCATATCATCACTACCACCATCACCGTCTCCCTTCTCTCTCACTCTGTCTCTCACTCTGTCTCTCACTCTGTCTCTCACTCTGTCTCTCACTCTGTCTCTCACTCTGTCTCTCTCTCTCTCTCTCTCTCTCTCTTTGTATGTGTATGTGTATGTGTAAGTGTATGTATATATGTATGTGTATGTGTATGTGTATGTATATATGTATATGTATGTGTATGTGTATGTGTATGTGTTTGATTAAGTAATATGAAGAAATAGAAAGATATATGAAAAAAAGGAAATATTTGGAAATTGTCAGGCACTTGAGGAGGAAGAGTGGTCTTAGGGCTAGTGTTGTCAAGAGGATGGGGGAGTAAAAAAGGATTGTTGTGTAAATGCGTAGGGAAAGTTGTAAAAAATGATAAAAGGAAGAGATGGGAGAAATTGACGTGAAAGCTTGCTGAAGAGAGAAAGATGAAATTTGGAGAGATGATTAATTAAGAAATGTGGAGAGATAAGGAAATGGACATGCATACATACATACAGACAGGCAGTCAAAAAAGTTAAAAGATAGAGAGCGAATGGGGCTGGGAATTTGACAGACGGTTCGAATATCGACGGACAGGGATCAGCTCTTGGCCCCTTCCTGTGCCGTAGAAAATGGAAAGCTTATTTGACATTTTTATTTTTTCCTCTTGTGATATAAGGTCAGGATATAATATTAGTATTTCTATAAATATGAATGATGAATGTCACACTGTCACCATAATTAGTCTTACTCTTCGTTGAAATTGATACGAAAGGGCAAGTGAATTTTCCTTTTTTATTTCCTTCCTCCTCATATTTGATTTTTTCCTTATGTATGATTATCCATAAATAAACTTCGAGAACCAATTTCCATTTTCCTCACGTATAATTATCCATAAATGAACTACGAGAACCAAGACGAAAAAGCACAATGCACGCCGTTTTTTTCTCCTCTGTATCAAGTTGCCAAGATTTAAGAGCAGGTCATGGCAAGACGGTGTATTGGGTGACATGCGGAAGCGGGTGTGGATTGCAAGCTAAAAGAGTAAAGGTTGTGTGCGTGTACTTCCGAACTCCTGGGGAACTGGACGGTCTTTAAGATGGGATTGTCTATTTGGATTGTTTGGTTTATGTTTTCTGTGCGCGCGCGCGCGCGTGTATGTGTATGTGTGTGTGTGTGTGTGTGTGTGTGTGTGTGTGTGTGTGTGTGTGTGTGTTTATGAGTGTGTGTGAGAGAGAGAGAGACAGGTAAACAGGAAAGTAGATACAAGTACGTTATTATTCAAAAGAGTGTCCGCGTCCTCGTCCCCATGTCCATAGAGCCACTAATCCATTCTGACTCAAATCGCCTCGTTCAAAGAGCCAGCCGGTCCTGCTCTGAGCTAGCGGTGGGCGGACCAAAGGGATCCAGCAACTCAACCAATATTGCACTGTACGGTAGGTGGGCGGGAGAGGGTGGGGGTAGGGTGCGGG
Organism: Penaeus japonicus; assembly: GCA_017312705.2. Lineage (NCBI taxonomy): Eukaryota > Metazoa > Arthropoda > Malacostraca > Decapoda > Penaeidae > Penaeus > Penaeus japonicus. The sequence continues at coordinate 174,432 of BOPN01000325.1, read as the reverse complement.
CAGGTCCGGCCAGGTAAGAGGGAAGAGGAGGGAAGGAAGAAGGATTTGGAGCAGGGGGGAGGGGAGGGGGGGTCGAGGATTGGGAGACGACGGTATCGGAAATCGTCCCTGGGAAATTGTATTTTGAGGAGGAGAACGTCGTGGCTCACGTGAACTGGAGGGTCGCCGGCAGGAAAGTGCGAGAGGAATGCTTGGTCGCTCCGCCTTGGGATGCGCATTCAGGCATACACTTGCATATGGACATCTTTACGTACATGCATATACTCATATATTTACATCTTTACACAAATGCATATATTTATCTATGTACACACATGCTTATACTTATATATACACATCCTTACACACATGCACACACACACACACACACACACACACACACACACACACACACACACACACACACACACACACACACACACACACACACACACACACACACACACACACACACACACACACACACACACACACACACACACGCACACGCACACACACACGCATGGAGGTACACAGACGCACATTTCAGCAACCGCGATCCCTCTTTGCAATGTACCCTTCGATCTCGCCCTCGTAGCTGACGTCACCTGGGAGTGGAGTCGTCGCCGAGGCAGCGGGTCGGAAAGGGAAATGGGTTCTTTATTTTTATTTTTTGTTGTATTTTATTTTGCTCGTGATTTCATTGTGGCGGCATCAGAACCAGTTTCCGTTTTATGATATTATTAATGTTATTGTTACTGGTGTTGCCATTGTTTTGCTGTCATTGTTGTTGGTCATCATCATCATCATTATTCATCATCATCATCATCATCATCATCATCATCATCATCATCATCATCATCATCAGTTTGTTTGAGTTATTCTAGTTTCCCGGATCTAGTTCACTTGACATTACATGAGATAATGAGTATATTTTAGCCTTTAAACGGATTTTCATGTCCTGACGATTGAATGAAAATGAGAGAGAGAGAGAGAGAGAGAGAGAGAGAGAGAGAGAGAGAGAGAGAGAGAGAGAGAGAGAGAGAGAGAGAGAGAGAGAGGGGGGGGGATAGGAAGATAGGATGGAGAGTGGAATACAAAGATAAAACTAGTGTTGAGACGAGACATAAAGGAGAGTTGGAGAGAGCGAAGTTTGCCTCACACCGTCCGGCAATTTTCTCTTTCCTCCGCTTGAGTGCAATTACAACTCCTTTGTGGTTTGCTTCGGCCGGAACGAGAGCGAATGGATTTGCGACAGGAGGAGAGGAAAGAGATAGAGAGAGCGAGGAAGGGGGGGAATGAGACAAGGAAGACAAGAAGGAGAAGCTTTGATAAAGGAATGTTGAGAGGAGGGGAGGGGGGGGGAGAAAGGCGAGGAGCTTGGGCGAATGGAGAGGTTTAGATACTCCGGGAAACGCGTATGGGAGGTAAATAATCGTACCCTGTTTATAACTGAGGTGTACCTCATGCAGATGTACCATGTGGAAGGTTAGGTTGGGGGTAAACATTGGAGGGACATGGAGGAAAGCCACCGTGCCCGCCGCGCACATGCACACACTTAAACGCACGCACACACACACACACACACACACACACACACACACACAGAGAGAGAGAGAGAGAGAGAGAGAGAGAGAGAGAGAGAGAGAGAGAGAGAGAGAGAGAGAGAGAGAGAGAGAGAGAGGTACTGGCAAGGACGTGGTAAAATGCAGGTTGAAGGGTGAGGGGTGACGAGGGGAGTTTGGTGCACCTTTAACTGCCATCCCCCCCTCTCATCCTCCTAGCCACCCCATTCCTTGCCTCCGCGTCTCCTCCCTTCCCCTCTCTCCCTTTCCTCTATTTCTCCTCTCATCCCTCTCTCTCTCCCTCTCCTCTTCCCCTCTCCTCTCCTCCTCCCCTCTCCTCTCCTCCTCCCCTCTCCTCTCCTCCTCCCCCTCTCCTCTCCTCGTCCCCCTCTCCCTTCCCTCTCTTCCTCACCTCTTTCCTCTCTCCCTCCCGTCTCCTGCACTCCTCTCTTCCTGCCGTCTCCTCTCCCTTCCTCCGCTCTCTCCCTTTCCTCACTTACTCCCCTCTCTCCCTTCCCTCTCTCCATCCCCTCTCTCCCTTCCCTCTCTCCATCCCCTCTCTACCTCTCCTCTCTCTCCCTCCTCTCTCCTCTCTCCTCCTCTTTTCTATTGTTTTTGCCAGAGGAGACATTAGCTAGTGTTGGAGAAATGGTAAAGGTAAGGGAAAGAGAGTGATGATGGAAGATAAGCGAACGACGGGGAACGAGGGGAAAGAGGGAGGTAAACTAGGTGCGAGGTTAAGGGTGAATATTAAATAAGGAGAATGAAAAGGGTAGATTGGGAGAAGATGGAAAGAGGAAGAATGAGGAATTTAAGAAAACTCTTGACTATATTTTATGGTTCATATACTCCACTCCTTCCCCTCATCTGTACTACCTCTCTCTATCCACTCCGTTCTCCCACCTACTTCCAAACCACCCTCCTCCTCCTCTCCCCTTTATCTGTTCCACTATTCACACTCCTCTAAGTGTTCCACCGCCTCCCTCAGTCCACTCCAATCCACCACATCCTCCCCTCTTCCCATGATCCACCCCATCTCCTCTCCTCTATCTACTTTGAAATGGAAACTTTGATTTTAAAAGTATGTATAATGTGCAACATGCATTGTTCATGTCCAAAATAGTTTGTTTGATTTACTGAAAGGTCGTTTTCTTCCTTAACCTTTGACCTTTACTGGCGACAGAGCGCGAATGGTTGTGTGAGATATTTTATGAACCTGGAGTCCAGCTCTCTCTCTCTCTCTCTCTCTCTCTCTCTCTCTCTCTCTCTCTCTCTCTCTCTCTCTCTCTCTCTCTCTCTCTCTCTCTCTCTCTCTCTTTTTTCTCTCTTGCTGTCTCACTCTCACTATATATATATATATATTTACATAGTGTGTATGAGTGTGTGCTTGTGTGTGTGTAGTTGTATTTGTATATATTTGTTTATTGATTTATGTTAACTGGTGCATTTACTTACTAGTATCTTATTACTAGGCGGAGAAGATAAGAGCATAAGTACATAACCACTCAAAGAAGAAAAAGCAGATCGATGCAGAATATTAATGATACAGGACGAATTAGTATGAAAGCAACAAGACAAAAAACATACAACGAAGAAACGTGAGGATGAACAGTACAACCTGATCTTCCGGGTAGACTCCGGTAGTTGCGTATCGAAGTACCTTATTGCACCTGCTCTGCTTATGTATAAGCATTGTATATATTTTCTTGCAACAATAGGACGTTTACCTCGTACCCTACGTCAACAGATATTCCTTTCTTGCCTTGAAGTATTTTTTTCCTGCAGTGTGGCAAGTTTTCGTCTCTGTTGCATGTATAATATTAACCCGTAAACACCTTGTTGATCTTGACATCATAAAATGTTTTGGCGACCGGGATTGATTTTTGTATATATTTATATTTTTTCTAATATGGTGGAATTGTTTAGAGAGCTTTTATTTTTTATTGTTTCTATTGTGTTTAATTGTGTATTTGATAGATGTTTTTACTTAACAGTTTATTTAATTTGTTTATATTATCCCTATTGTGTTGGGTAGCGATTCTCGGGATTTTGTTTCGTTATCACTTAATCCCATAATCTTTTAATTGTGAGTAAATATCAACTGAAAATATTTTAATCTTTTAAAAATATTAAGAATTATGAGTGTAAAAATAATGAAAATACTTTTAGGGTGGTAGGCATTAATTATAAATGTAGTGACGTAATTGCTTTTACAGTGTTTGAAAAAAAAAAATCTTAGCTCCGTACAGATAATTTGATATGTTTGATTAGCATTGATTTAGATGCATTCATTTGTATCACGAGGTCGGAAAGCAATGGTCGAGTTGACTAATAGTTATACTCAGGCTTTGTTTAATAGTGTACTCATTAGACTCTTTAGATGTTGCAAACGCATCACATACATGCTTTAGGCGTTATTTTGTATAAAGCATTGAAACCTTTTTTTACAACTGAACACAGCTATTGAACAAACAAGGAATAAACTTTGAAATAACTTGTTTTTAGATGTTGGATATTCCATGTATTTGAACGCACCGTCGGGTTGAATATTGATAAGGTTCATTAGTAGCTGTAGCCTTATCAGATTGCATTGGACATTGGACAGTCACATACACACATTCTGCACTATTGAATAGTAATAAGGATAGCCCTTAATGTTGTAATTCAGAGGCAGTAGATCTGTCATATTCCGTTAGATAGCCAAGGATCATCACATCCCATGCCGTATTCAATGATACTGGCATCGTAGTTTTGTCGTTGAGGATGTATTAGGTTCCGTTAGATATGATAAAGGAACCTTATAAAACCTGCGCTGTTGGTAATGATGACGACGCCCTCTGTTGTAATTCTAGTGGTGTTCATAATGTTTTTGAAGCCACGGTCTTCTGCAGACATTCTCAAATACCCATGACCCACTGCCATTAAGATTTAGTATAGGATTTTGATAAATTCATAGTGCTGCAAAGTTCTATTTCATTTATAAACCTGTTACCTGCATAAGCTTGAAAATATAAAGATAAAATATCAGTATTGTCCATTTTTATAGTGTTTTTTTTTCTTTTTTGTTCACAGTTGTTCATTACCAAACCTAAGAAGTGTTTGTGGCCCACCGTTGTGCTAGGACTGGGAATCACTGTTCTAATGGTTTTAGATATACCAGAATCCGCCGGCTATTGCACGAGGTCCTCATATCTCTTGGAGCATTATCGAATAGTACTGTGGACGAGATGACTCGCTTTCCCCTGCGTGCTGTTATGTGTGGGAGAGGCTTAATATTGGACACTTGAGTATTCGTAATTTGTCCGTAATGGCCTTAATTGATGCCGATTTTTGACGGGTGATTAGTCCATCTTGTGTTCCCTCGTATTCACTTTTCTACTCTCTTGCCCTTTATCCTCTCTTCCTTGTCGTCGTCGTCATTATTTGATGTGCTTTTCCATTTGCCTTTGGGTCTCTTCTTCTTCTTCTTCTTCTTCTTCTTCTTCTTCTTCTTCTTCTTCTTCTTCCCACTTTCCCTGCTTTTTTTCTTCCTAATCCTTCTTTTTCTCTTCCTCTTTCTCTTCCTTTTTCCCTTTCCCTTTCCCTTTTCATTTCCATTTCTCCGCATCTCCTTCGCCTCTCCACCGCCATCTTACGCCTCGTCATCCTCCAACTCTCATCCTCGCTCTCCCCTGCTCTTCCCTTCTCTCTTGGTCTTCCATTGCCATAATTTTCCCTTTGCCGATAACATTCTCGGCTTTCAATATCATATTTTCTCTTGTCAGTCGTGCAACACTCCCGATTATTCTGTAACTTTGAGAACGCGAGGATACAGCTGCAGATTGCAAGAAAATAATGAAGACAGGGTTTACGGCTTGCAAAGGAAGGAAAGCTGATTTACTCTGATTCTCGACATTATGTAAATCAGGTATATCTGCCTGTGGCCTCGGACATGTGGCGTGTTTTTTTGTTTTTTTTTCTTCTTCTTTTTAATGTCCACGTTGTTTACTTTATCTTTCTCCTTTGATATTTAATTTTTATTACTCTTATAAGAACGGAATTTGATATGAGTTAGGAAAGTGCGCTCATTCAGTGATACTACCAGCATTGAATACTACCAGTTTGAATGGAGAGACTATAGACCGACATTGTATTGAGACTGTGTTTATATTTTCATGCTGCATAATCTATTGCAGGAGCGGAAAGTTTTATACATATATATATATATATATATATATATATATATATATATATATATATATATATATATATATATATATATATATATATATATATATATATATCACTTACGTTTAAGTACTTGTATTTTGATTTCGATTATCGTTATTCATATTATGATAAATAAAAGTTTTTCGTCATCCTAATACCTAAAATTATCATTTTCATTATTATAGTTATTACTGATATGATGAGTATTGTCATAATCATTTTTATAATTATTATGATCATTATCATTTTTACTATTTGCACCATCACTATCATCATCGTCTACATCTTTATGCTCATGCTCATTATTATCATTACTATTATTACTATTATCATTATTCCTATTACTATTATTGCTATGATTATCATTGGCGTAGTCTTTGTTATGATCAATATTATCGTCCTTATTACCATTATGATGATTGTTACTACTATCAATATCATTATCACTGACATTATTACTATCACTACAACTACTACTATTGATATCACTACACACACGTTTACTTATGAACACATATGTATACACATATTTCTGACACTTAATTCTAAGTTTTCAAAGTCTCATTACAGAAACATCTCATATACGTGGCTACTAAGACAGTGATTAGTGAATTAATCTAAACTTTATGCAACAGAATAATTATACACACACACACACACACACACACAACGAATTATAACATATATTTGTAGTAGTGACATTAAAAACAATTATGAAAATAAATCTGAAATACATTTTTTTTTCTGTTTCCAGAATATTTATCATGAAGTGTATTTCATTAATTAGACTCCTAATAACCTTGATAGGGCGGAGGATGCTAATAACAAATAACCTTTGCCTTTTTTCTTCTTAATGGCATTTAAATCTATGCTGTTCAATTGCATTCTCTATTGCATAATGTCTATTCATAACGTTATTTCCCGTATAAAGATACCTTATTAAGTTGCTTTTTCCCCCTCTTTTTTTTTCCTTTTGCAACCTTTGATAGTTGCTATAAAGTATGTGTGTCTGTCGTATTGATAATTTATATACATGTTTATTTATTTGTGTTTGCATGTGTGTGTGTGTGTGTGTTTGTTTGTTTGTGTGTGTTTGTGTGTATGTGTGTGTGTATGTGTGTGTGTGTTTGTGTGTGTGTATGTGTGTGTGTGCTTGTGTGCATGTATGTGTGTGTGTGTGTGTGTATAAGTGTGCGTGTGTGTGTGTATGAGAGAGAGAGTCCGTCCACACACGCGCCTGCGATGGCGTGCATTCCTTTTCACCTGCCTACAAATTGGTAAACATCAGTTAATCAAACAAGCGTATCCACGGCCCCCTGGAGCCACACTTGAGAATAACCTCTCAGTCGACATCAAACTCCGTCGCTTGCACGAAACATAGAAGTGCCTTCTTCAAGTTCATTACGGATGAAAGTGCATCCTCGTGAAAAATAGTGTTTGCTCAGTTAATTACCTGGGAAATGTCAACCCTGCGGTGTCCTATTTCCACTGACGTCTGTACATAACCTAAGGGGGAAAGTCTTGGCAAGGAGTCAAGTAAACGCCAGAGAAGTGAGAAGGTTACGCCTGGGAAATTAGGGTAAAACTGGGCCTAAATGTAAGTGGAGCGGGAAAGAAGCATATATGCATATATATATATATATATATATATATATATATATATATATATATATATATATATATATATATATATATATATATATATATATATAAATATATCTATATATATATATATATATATATATATATATATATATATATATATATATATATATATATATATATATATGTATGTGTGTGTTTGTGTTTTTGTATATGTATAGGTAGCCTATATATGTATACATGCATTCAGAAATACATAACTACAAACATACATATATGCGTATGTATGTACATGTATATATGGGCATGGATGTATATGTATGTGTTTTCGTGGATTGTCACCCTCTGCTTCTAACGCGAATGCAGGATAATCTACCAGGTGGCGACAGTGGCCAGACGACCCAGGTTTGCGTCAGACAGATACTGATGTGCATGTTTTCCCAGCCACCAAGAATCGATGTCATACTGCCGCATCCTTAAACCTTTAAGATCAAACTAAATCACTTGCCTTCATCTAAGAACACTTTATCCATACATTTCTGTGACCCGACGAGTATCCGAGGGATTAGAAAAAACGTGTAAATATATATACCTTATGAAAGCGCGTGACACAGTCTCTTCAGGATTACCTCTCCAAGCTAAAGACAAATGGACATCCAGCGTGTAGTGCGGTCGCGGTGATAGATTAGCGGAATTGCAGAATTGCGTTGCTTAGTGGCTGAGATGTGGCTTTATCCCGGGCCGGATTTCGAGCGGGACTTGCACTCGCGAGTTGTTCGGTTTCGGGGAAAGCTTGTGTAGAGTTATTTTCTTTTGTCTATGTTGTTTTTTTGTTTTTGGTTTGTTTGCTTGTTTATCTTGTTTAAAGGAGTATTGGTAGATCCTCCCCCGATATACGAAGGTCAGAACATCGTGAAAAAAAATTGACTTTGACAAGATTATTGAGACAAGTGGTTACATAATCACATATATTAATGTGTGACGTACATATACGTTAGCAAAATGCATTTATGCTCCTGGAAGTAAAGATTAATCAGAATGTCAAGGATAATATTTGTATTACAACAGGATGTTGCGTCATATATAGGGGAGAAGGAGAGGGAGAGAGGGAGAAGGATAAGAGCAGAGGAGGGAGAGCAAGAGAGAGGAGGAACGAAAGCAAGAGAGAGGAGAAACGAAAGCAAGAGAGAGAGGAGGAGAGAGAGAGAGCAAGAGAGAGGAGGAACGAGAGCAAGAGAGAGGAGAAACGAAAGCAAGAGAGAGAGGAGGAACGAGAGCAAGAGAGAGAGGAGGAACGAGCAAGAGAGAGAGAGAGCGAGCGAGAGAGCGAGAGCATGCTTCACTTCCCGACCTTGGGAAAGACGTTCTCCATCATCCTTCCTCTATTCTTTGACGGGTGAAAATTTAGGGGGGAGGGCAGAGGGAGAGGGGGAGGGGGAGGCTATTGAATATGCAATGAACAGGCTGGCTTATACTGGCGGGAGGGGATGATTGTGGGTGTAGGATGTAGGATGATTGGAGAATGAAGGATTAAGGAGAAGGCTGATAGGATGTGGATGTAAGGATCGGAGGATGAGGAAAGCTGTTTTGAAGTTGGGGTGCCGGAGAGGGGAGAGGGCGCAAGAGGGTTAAAGAAGGGAGAAAAAATGTGGACAAGTGGAGGGAGTTCTGGTTTCATGGATGGGTGGCATAGAAGGTTATTATGTATAGGATTGGTTGGAATTCGGAATGATGTGCTTTTCTAATTCAAAGGAATCGAGGAGCGTACTAGAATAGAGAATAGCGAACACTCGCACCATATTAACTTCTTCCCCTCTCTCCACTTTACAGAAGTTACTTAACTCCCTTTCATCTCCTCTTTTCCTTTTTCCCTCCCCCTCTTCACACACCCCACTCCCCGACTGCAGCTGAGGTCTGAGCCCGGCTCTGTGGACAAATTAAATTGCAGGACATTAAGACGCGAGGATTCTCTTTGGTTGAGAGTCCTACTATTTTACGCGGGGATTTGTCGAGTCTCCTTTTTTCTGTTGATGCTTCCCTACCTCTCTCTAGTTTTGTGATTTTACTCGTTCTTTTATCGTAATGCTTTATATGTTTATTGATTTTATTTTGCAGGATTCGTGTCAAATTCACTGGGGCATAGAGTTGGAGGTGTATCGTTAGGAAAGTTAGTGTTAATGCTGTCTAATTTTACTAGTATTAGTAGGATTGCTGTTATTACCGCTACTATTTGTTTCTGTTAACACCATCAACGCTACGATTATTATTAAGAATTATTATTACTACTACTGTTCATGTACGTCTACAGATGAGTTTATGCTAGTCCTTCCTTACTATTCCCGAATTCCAAATGGTCCAGGAAAATTCGCCGAAATGGGTTGTTTAGTTACAAATGTTCCAAACAGCTTTTAAATGGTTCAGATTGCTATAAACGTTTGAGATTGCTTTTAACGCATCAGTGATTCTGTTGGCTAGTGCAGGGTGGTGCGGTGCGGTGGGTGTGACTGGGATGACTTGTGATAAACAGGAACTTGTTTGTTTGTAATAATTTGACTTGTTTGCATCCCTCCCCAGACTTGCAACTTCGTAGCTTATGTTATGGGGCTCTCCTCACCTTTCGTTTATACTGTATAGCCCTCTCTCTCTCTCTCTCTCTCTCTCTCTCTCTCTCTCTCTCTCTCTCTCTCTCTCTCTCTCTCTCTCTCTCTCTATCTATCTATCTCTCTATCTCTATCTCTATCTATCTATATCTATCTATCTATCTCTCCCTCTCTGCTTCTCCCTCTCTGCCTCCCTCCCTACCTCTCATTCTCCTACCTTCCTCCTTCTCTCCTCCATCCCCTCCTTCCTCCCACCTTTCCTCCTCCATCCTCCTACTACTTACAAGAAGTCAAGTGATGAAAACGCGCGCGAGAGAGAGGGAAGGGGGGAGGGGGGAAAGGGGCATTAACACGGAGAGAAGCAGGATTTAAACGCAGGCGGTCGCGGTGTTCTTCGCACGCTAATTGGTCTCCACGACACCTGTCTGCCGGGCCCCGCCTTCTTACTTGCTTCCTCTGCTTACCTGCTTACCTGCTTTCCTCCCTCCCTGTTTATTATGCTGGCCCTTCTCTCCTTCCTTTGGTGTCTTGACCTCTGCCAACACCTTTTATTTTGTCTTTTTTTGTGATTATTATTTCAACTACCGCGTGGTTTTAATGACTTCAGAAAGAGGAGGAAGATAATGATTCTTTCTTTTTTTTATCTTTACTGGGGCGGAACAAGTGCCTGCGTGTGAGAGAGAGACTGGATTTTTTGTTTTACTTTTTTCCCGTTTGAAAGAGATTAGCTTAATGGTGTGTGGGTTGTTCGAAACGAAACGGAAAGTGAGAGTGCGAGTGTAGAGGGCGTGCGTGAATGAGTAAATGTGTGTATATATCGCAGGTGTTCGCGGCTCATGTCAAGAAAGCTGAGAGTCAGTAAGCAGTTCCTTCTTCATCCTCCTCCGACCTCTTTTCCTTCTTCTCCTCCTTCTCCTTCTTCTTCTTTTCCTTCGCCTTCCCCTTTTCCTTCTTCTTATTCTCCTTCCTCTCCTTTCTCCCTTCCTCTTTATCTTCTTTCCTCTCCTTCTCCCCATTCTCCTTTTTATTCTCCTTCTCCTCCTTCTCCTTCCCTCTCTCATTCTCTTTGTCTTTCCTTTTTTTCTCTTTCTCTTCCTCCTCCTCCTCCTCCTCCTCCTCCTCCTCCTCCTCCTCCTCCTCCTCCTCCTCCTTCTCTTCCTCCTCCTCCTCCTCCTCATCATCATCATCATCATCATCATCCTTCTTCTCTTCCTCCTCCTCCTCCTCCCCCTTCTCTTCCTCCTCCGCCTCCTCCTTTTCATTTTCATTTTCATTTTCCTTCTTACCCATCTTTCTCTTTCTCCTTTTCCCCTACTTCCCCAACTCTCCCTTCCCCCTCTCCCTCTCCTTGACTTCTCTCCCCCTCACGCAACCCATACCTCCATCCTTTCTCAGTATCCCTTTCTTCTCCTACTCTTCCTTTCCTTTTTCCCCTACTTTTATCTCTACCTCTATTCCACTCTTCAGCCTCCCCTTCCTCCTCTCCCATCTCTCTTCTCCCCTATTCCATCTGCCTCCTCCCCCCCCCCTTTTCCCCCTTCCTCTCTCCCCCCCTCCCCCTTCCCCCTTCCCCCTTCCCCCTTCCACCGCAACCATCCGCCTTCTCCAGCGCATCTGTGGGCGTAACGTCTGTGTTCTACAGGCGTGATGACTGTGTTCTGCGGCCGTGACGGTTGTGGTGGTTTGACGATCGTGGACTCCCGGTGATAATATAGGCTCGGCCATTTGAAAGGACTCTTCCCATCTTCGGGGAGAAAGCCTCTCTCTCCCTTTTCTTTTTCTCTCCACTTCTCCCACTCTTTTATTTTTTTCTCCCTTTGTGTCTTTTTCCCTTTCTCTTTTTAGTCTTTTAGTTCCTTCCCCTCTCCCCCCTTTTCCTTCCCCTTCTCCTTCCCTACCCCCTTCCCTACCCCCTTCTCCTTCCCTACCCCCTTCCCTACCCCCTTCTCCTTCCGGACCCTCTTTTCTCAATCCCTC
>BOPN01000325.1:147500-152500 GCA_017312705.2 Penaeus japonicus | reverse complement strand
AAATAAATGACACTTGATTAAAATGCTTTGTCTCATACTCGTTGTTTCTCGCCCACAGCATGCAGCAGAGACAGAAAAGAGACAGAATGAAGCAGAAGGAAAGAAATTGCTGGGACAAGTCATCCAGTACGGGCGCACTATACAGGTAGGAAGAGATCCATTCTTCTTGATTTATTATAATATCATCTTTGAGTTGTTCTTATTTTGCTAACGTTCGTTTTACATTATATATATATATATATATATATATATATATATATATATATATATATGTACATATATACATATATGTATATGTATATATATACATATATGTATATGTATATATATATATACACATATATATATATATATATATATATATATATATATATATATATATATATATATATATATACACATATATACCATATATGTGTGATATATATGTATATATATACATATATGTATATGTATATGTATATATATATACATATATGTATAAATATACAATATACATATATATATATATATGTATAAATATACAATATATATATGTATATATGTATATATGTATACATATATGTATATGTATATATATACATATACATATATGTATAAATATACAATATATATATATGTATATATGTATAAATATACAATATACATATATATACATATATGTATAAATATATATATACATATGTGTGTGTGTGTGTGTGTGTGTGTGTGTGTGTGTGTGTGTGTGTGTGTGTGTGTGTGTGTGTGTGTGTGTGTGTGTGTGTGTGTGTGTGTGTGTGTTACCTGTATACGAACGAACACGTATAAGCCTATATACCTACGTATACGAGTACACCCATTTCTGTCCCAGGCGCGGAGTCTTTCTTGAAATATCCATCTCTTGCCGCGCGTTCCCTCCTCAGCCTTTCTTCTTCCTCGGGAATTTCATTTCCGCTTCTTACAATATCTCTTCCGCCTCATCTGAGTGGCGCCTCCAGCCCCCCTCCCATCCCCCTTACGTTGCTTCTGTTGCAGCATCCCTCCTTAGATTACACGCACATGTACGCATTAACACTCGCACGTGCACGCTCACACTCCGGCTCACACACGCACATGAGCAGGCACACTCACACTCACACTCACACTCACACTTACATTTACACTTATACTTACACTTACACTTACACTTACACTTACACTTACACTTACACTTACACTTACACATAAACTTAATTAAACATATACACATGCACATACATACACATTCACATTCACATACACATACACATACACATACACATACACATACACATACACATACACACACACACACAGACACACACATAGACACACACAGACACACACACACAGACACACACACACAGACACACACACTGACACACACACAGACACACACACACACACACACACACACACACACACACACACACACACACACACACACACACACACACACACACACACACACACACACACATACATACATACACACAGAGGGACCACAAAGTACAAGTGTAAATAAGAAAGAGATTATAAGAAATAGCTGAAGTGCCGCGTCTCGTAAAAGATGCAGGGCAAGACAATTTACATAGCCTATGCGATGGGTTGTGGGGAAGCTTAGAATGCGTGAGTAAGTAGAAGGCAAAGAGAGACAGACAGACAGGCAGGCAGACAGGCAGACAGGCAGACAGACAGGCAGGCAGGCAGGCAGGCAGGCAGGCAGGCAGGCAAGCAGGCAGGCAGGCAGGCGGGCGGGCAGACAGACAGGCAGGCAGGCAGGCAGGCAGGCAGGCAGGCAGGCAGGCAGGCAGGCAGGCAGGCAGGCAGACAGACAAGCAGACAGGCAGGCAGGCAGGCAGGCAGGCAGGCAGGCAGGCAGGCAGACAAAACAAAGATGGAGAGGGAATTAGCCTAAATCGACTCCATCCAAGAGCGACCGGCGGGAGCGGGGAAGGAGTCCTCGTGTCGGGATGAGAGGACTAGCGGAGGTGGACGTGGGAGAAGGGGAGAATAAGAAGAGGAGGAAGGGGAGGGGGAAGAAGAGGAAGTAAGAGAAAGAACGAATGATAATAAGAAGAAGGAGAAGAGGAAGAGGAGGACAAGTAGAGAATAAGAGGAGGGGAAGGGGGGAGAAGAGGAAGAGGAAGAGGAGGAGGTCGAAGAAGAGGAATAGAGAAGTAGAATGACGAAGAAGAAGGGTGATGAAGAATAAGGAGGAAGGGAAAGTGAACCAGAGGAAGAGAGAATAAGAGGGAGATGGAAAGGGGAGAAGAGTGGGGTCACAGAAGCAAAAGGGAGAGAGAAAAAGAGAGACGGTAAATGATGAAAAGGAGAGGGAGAGAGAGGAAAGACAAGAGGGAAAGGTATAAGGGATGATTAAGAGAAAGAGGGAGGAGGAGAGCATGAGTGGAAGATGGAGAGGGGATTAGAAGGAAAGGGACGGGAAGGAGGGAGGGAGAAAGGAAAGAATTCTTTCTTTCTTTCTTTCTTTCTTTCTTTCTTTCTTTCTTTCTTTCTTTCTTTCTTTCTTTCTTTCTTTCTTTCTTTCTTTCTTTCTTTCTTTGAAGAAGGAAGGAAGGAAGGAAGGAGGGTAGGTAGGGAGGGGGGTAAGTAGGGAGGTAGGGTGAAAAAGAGGATCGAGCGAGAGAAAAAAGAATGAGAATGAGAAGGGGGAAGTGAATGAGAGGAGATAGGAGTGTGGAAAATGGGCACCGGTGATAGAAAGTATGGAAATGGAAAGAGAAGTAATCAAGAGGAATGACGATAAACATACAAAGTGATAACAGGGGAGATAAGAAATGAATAAAGAGAGTGGAAATTGGGAATAAAAAATAAAGGCAGGAACAAAGGAATATGCAAAAGGAGGCTGAAAGTGGTGGCGGAGGCGATGGTGAATGCGATTGTAGAGATGATGATGATGAGAAGAGAGGTAAGAAAAGGAAAGAGAGAGAGAGAGAGAGATAGAATAATAGAGAAACATGGAGAGCTTAAGTATTATAACAATTATGGGTATGATTTTATGTCCTTTCCGCTTCATGAGTTCGTCGAACACTAATTTCCCTTTACATTAATGACCTACCTGGCACCAGTGTCATCGTAAAGCAGATAATGCATTGTTACCCTTACCACACATGAGCCTTATCGACCTCGGCAAGGGATCCGGACTGGTTAGGTGCCCTTAAGGGTCACGAGTCTCTGCTGTCCCAACCTGCGGTTCGGCTTTAGTGACTCATCGCCCTCAAAACTATCCCCCCCTTTCTGCCGGAGTTTCAACTTGGAAGACTCTCGTGAAGAGCTTCAAGTGGTACTCCAGAATTTTTCTTCCATTTTTTTTTCAATCTTAGGAATGGGTAGACCGTTCTGGTTATACGTTGTTGGGTTTTATTTTTCTTTCTTTCTTTCTTTCTTTCTTGTATATATTCGGGACACTGAGTGTAGAAAATGATGTAAAAGAGGAATAGGAGGTAGGACAGGGGAGGTAAGGAAGTATAATAAACTAAAGAAGAAGGAGAGGAAGAGACGAGAAGGGGAAGCTGTAAAACGAAGGAAAGATCATGTTAACAATAGGAAAGTGACGAAGGTGAAGAAAAAAAAGTGACGAAGGCGAAGAAAAAAAATACCTGAGGAGGATGAGGTGGAGATTAAGATGGATATAGAAGTGGAAGTGGAAGTGGAGGTGGAGGTGGAGGTTAAGATGGATTTAGAAGTGGAGGTGGAGGTGGAGATAGAAGTGGTAGAGGTGGAGTTGGAGATGGAGTTGGAGATGGAGATGGAGATGGAGGAGAAGAAGGAGATGGAGGAGAAGAAGGAGAAGGAGGAGGAGGAGAAGAAGGAGAAGGAAAAATGTGCTTAGCGGCGTGTTAAATGTTTATGGGTCTTCCATAAGGAGCTCATTTAAAGGACGAGATTTTAAGAATCATTTCGCCGAAGTGTAATTCTTCAGCCATTATCTTGAAAGGCAATTTCTCCTTCCCTTTTATTACTCTCCTTGGGGATTAGATTTCGTATGATGATGAAAATGAGGATGGTGATAATTATAAGAATGGTTATTGCAATATGGTTTTATCGTCTGTAACTTAATTTTTACAGGAGCTATATGATGGAAAAGACAGTGATAACAATGGGAGTAAAGCAATTGGGAATACTGTTTTCTTTGTTACGAATAATGATGTTGCCCTGGATGCTGATATGCTGATGGAAATGACAACGCTGGAGAGGAGACATTATCTGTTATTATTCTTTTTCTTCTTCTTTTTTTCTCTTCTTATTGTTTTTCTTGCTCTCCTCCTCCTCCTTCTTCTTCATCTTCATTTCCTATTCCTCTTCCCACCTCCCATATACTTGACTGCTGTCCATTTCAGCTTCATTTCCCTCTTCTGTTCGTTCCTCTCTCCCGCCCTTCCCCCCTTGTGGCCCTGCCGTTTTCCTTTTCTCCCTTCTCCCCATTTCCCCTTCCCTATTCCTCCCTCCCCTCATCCGTCTTCCCTGTTCCCTGTTCCCTCTTCCCAGTTCCCCCTATATCCACTTACCCTTTCTTTCCCCTTCCTCTCTTTCTCCCTTCCTCCCTTCCTCCCATCCTCCCTTCCTCCCTTCCTCCCTTCCTCCCCCCTACAGCATGAAATGCGAGCTAACAGTATAGCGTGCCACAAGATGTCTTAAATAAAGTCTGACAATTTGCTCCGTTTTGTGTAATTCATTTGTATCAATAAAAGCGTCTTCAACTCAATTCAGTCCTGTCTTGCGCTCTGACTTGGCTTTTCTCTTTCGGCTGAAGGAAAATGCGGGGTAAGATTTGTTGAGAGAGTGAAGTGTGGGAGAGTGAGTGAGTGAGTGAGTGAGTGAGTGAGTGAGTGAGAATGAAGATGAGGGTGAGAGTGGGAATGTGAGTAAGTGAGAGACAGATACAGAAAGAGAGAAGGGGAGTAAGAGAGAAAGAGAAAGAGCGAGAGAAAGAATGAATGAATGAATGAATGAATGAATGAATGAATGAATGAATGAGA
>BOPN01000325.1:132500-142500 GCA_017312705.2 Penaeus japonicus | reverse complement strand
TTGGCTGTCTTATCAAAAAGTCAGTTCAGTCATTTACAATTGCTTGTCTTTATAAATACCTGAGGTTCAGTTGAGTTTTTTTCTTTAATTCAGGATAAGGTTTAAACAGTTTTTTTTATTATCATATATGCTTAATGTGAGGTCATGTTTTTTGTTGAATATGTTTTGTGTGAACTATTTTTGTTGTCGTTGTTGCTGCTATTTTTTGTGGGGAGGGGGAGAGGGGGGGGGAGTTGTCTTTGAAGGATGTGTTTAGCTTTTAATCCATGACGTCAGTTGGAAGCATAACGAGTCACCGTTACACGTGCTGATCCGTATGGCTCATGCAGACTCGTACATTCCGAAGGAAAAAATACTCAGATCCTCATGTTTTGTGGAGTTGAATTTGCATTAATCCTAATTTGATTTTCTTTAATGTGGAAGAAAGATAGTCACTTGTGCATTAGAATTTCTTTCGGTTGATTTGAATGACATTGCAACATGCATTACACTTGCATTACTTTTCGCAAGAAGGAAAGGAGAACTAACTTTGTTAATTTGTCTTGATTAATATGCAAAATAAATTCGGTTAATATATAGGAAAGAAAATCACTTACATCGCGATTAACATGTGCTATTTTTCGCAAATCTAAAAGAAAGAATTTTCTGTATATATCAAATCTATTTTCATTTTCGTTATTAGAGGGAAGATTTATTACACATATGTTATATTACGTAAAAGAAAAGTCACATAAATTTTATATACTATATTTTTATGTGAAGGAAAAATTACGGTTTAGGTTTGCTATATGTCGTTATGAAAAAAAGAAAAAAAGAAGAAAAAAAAATATATATATATTATATATATATATATAGTTACTCTTCTGAATCCACCAATTTTATAGCGCCTTCCTCGAGTAGCTTTCCGAGATGGCGAGATGCGGTTTTCATGTCCAATGGCAACATTGAGACAAGGGATCGTGTTTTTTGTTCTCTCTCTCTCTCTCTCTCTCTCTCTCTCTCTCTCTCTCTCTCTCTCTCTCTCTCTCTCTCTCTCTCTCTCTCTCTCTCTCTCTCTGCCTCTCTCTCTCCCTCTCTCTCTCTCTGTATATATGTATATGTATATATGTATTACTATCTGTCTATCTGTCTACGCAGGCATGGACGCATTCAGCCAATTAAAAGAAAGAAAGAAAGAAAAATTAATAGGGCAATTATTTTTTTTGCCTTTATTCATCACTAAAAACGCAATTAGTGTGCTTTATTTTTTCCTCTATCCCCCCTCCCGCCTTTTGTAGTGCATTTGTTTGTTTGTTTTGTTTATTTGTTTGTCTATCAATTCTTAAGGAATCCTTATCATTTGTTTCAAAAGAAAGGTGGGAAATGGCAGAATGACGACAGTGTAATTGTTGCAAGATGATCTCAGCATTTTGTTGTAAGAGATGTTCAACAAATTGATGGATGACTCAGGATTTTTTTTTATTTCTTGTGTTTATCATTCTTTTACTGTTGATTAGAGTGATTGATCGTTTTTGTTGTTTTCACTTTTTGTTCTATTGTTGTTATAAGTATCCTCATTTTTGTTGTTATGACCACTAGTATTGTATTAGAATAGAAATGCCTTGATAACAGCTTACAAAAACTCTTGACTTCAGGTGTTGATATGCAGATCTGGTTGGATGAAGGTTGTGTATAATGTATTCTTTTGAGAACAGGTGGCAGATTCTCTCCCTCTCTCTCTCTCTTTATCTTCATCTTATTTTCTATGTATTCGTTATTTTTATTTCAATTCAGCCTCTTATACATTTTTAAAATGAACTAAGATATCGTCGCAATCTCCGTTTCACCGAGTCGACAATTTATACAGTCATATGATGTAAGGAATGAAAGATGTCTTATTTTAAGATAGATTATGAAATTAATTCCTAATAAACTTCTTCTGTAGATATGAAGTTTAGAATTTTTTCAGTTCATTCAAATAAGTTTTCATATAGTAAACGTAGACTCTTTTTACATTATGTTTCAGTATCAATCTCGCTCACTTACTCAGGTCTCTTTTTTATCTTTGTTACTCCTCTCTACTCCCCTCTCGTCTCCTCATCCATCTTCATCACTCCTCCCATCTTTTCTTTTCTTTTCTTCTCTTCTCTCACTTCTCTTCACTAATGGATCGAAGTCCGTCACAAGCCATAGCTCTGATTTGTGAGCTCTCACCTTGCGAGTCAGTGTGGTTGCCTCTCACCTTGCGAGTCAGTGATTGTCTCTTCACATCTTGAAAATCAGTATGATGCGTCTTCACACCTTGCGAGTCGGGAAGGGAAACAAAAACATGCAAAGATGTGACACGATGGGTGTGCAAATTTTCGGTCGGTTATAAACATTTTTTTTCTCGTTTGCCTCAGTCCTCTCTTTTTTTCTTTTATTTGTCCCTAATTTTTCCTTTGGTGAATGTTGTGAAGGATTATTTTTCTTTTACTTTTTGTTTTCTTTTCTTTTTCTTATCATAGATCTTTATTTTATTTTCCCTGTTTTGCCATTCATCAAACCACGTCATCATTAGCATTCTTTTCATGACTATTATCATCCACATAATCATTGCAAGGATGATGATGTCTTTGTCACCACCACCATCATCACCATTACGATCACCATCATCACCGTCACATTATCACTACTATCATCATTATTATTAGCATCAGTAGCATCGCAGTAATCTTCATCTCCCCCCTTCACCCCCTCCCCCCCTCCCTCGTCCTAATTTAGAAGAGGCCAAATTGTATTATTTTGTAGGTGTTTTCCTCCGGCCGGAATGGAGACTCCGCCGAGCTTAACTCATTTAATCTCCCCACAAAAATGAGGAAGTCATGAGCTTACCGTTGTGTTGTGGTGGAGTTTGTTTTCATCTCGAGTTGTTCTTTTCTTTGTTTCTTATTTTCTCTTGTGCTTGTTTTTCTTTGCTCTCCCCTCTCCTGTTTCTTTCTTTTCTCGCTGTGAGAGGCCTATATATATCGTGCACGGGCACATTGTTTTATTGAGACTCGAGTGAACATGTGTGTTTATGTAGATTTTGTACATAAGAATTACAAACATGCTCACAAACTCTCTCTCTCTCTCTCTCTCTCTCTCTCTCTCTCTCTCTCTCTCTCTCTCTCTCTCTCTCTCTCTCTCTCTCTCTCTCTCTCTCTCTCTCTCAGTGTTTGTGTTTATCTGTGTGGGTGGGGGGGTTGCGCGCGCGGGCAGAGATTTGCAATTTTTGTGTTCACATAAGTATAGAATAAATAATAATGAAGTTCAAGATGGACCAAAAACATCTAAGAGATTCAGATTCGATTCTAAATAACGCAACGTTTAAATAAGGCAAAGCAGTACTGGATCCTGCTTAAGAAATTATATTTTCGGGTCCATCTGTTTTAAGTGAGATTGAATGCTACTGTATCCGATGTGTTGTATTAGTGTTATGTTATCTTTCTTTTTTGTTTTGAGTACGGATAGGTATCTCGTCTACCCTTTCTTTTGTTAACATTACATGTGTACGGGTGTACATCTGTGCACGTATGTGTTTAAGTGCGTAATATAAAGTGTGTTTTTGCTAGAGCCATTAAAATGTTCTAATTGCGAGTGCGACAGCGGAGTGAGATTTCTTTCCCGTCAGAGATCGAGCAAACACGTGTGCCGTGACATCATATAACAATTAAGCCCTTTTTACGTAACGTCTCAAGTCACGGAGGAAAACCACCTTTATAGGCCTATTTGCTCATTCAGTTCACCCAGTTGATATCACCGGCCGGTCACTGACACACTTCAGGGACGTCTGTGTGTTTATTTTCATTGGTATTATTTGCATTATTTATGTATATATTCTTATCTTTAATTTTGTTATTTTTTATTCTTATTTGTGATTTTTTATGTGCATTTGAGTTTGAGAGAGGGAATAAAAGAGGAAAAACAAATTATCGTTGCTTTTTCACCTTTTCATAATCGCGGCACAGCAACCGTAAACTGCATTAAACTCTTGACTTGTAAATAACCACATAATTCTTGATGACCATTCATTAAGTTGTATACATCTGGGTCGCAAAAGTCTCACCGTTAAAACTTTCCATACAGGTCTCTTGTTGAGGAAAAAAGTTGTCTTTAAATATGACTTTGTGCAATTGTAGAAAAAAGATCAATTTAACTTTGGAACTCGAATTGTTGTGGTAGATGTTATGCCACTGGTCTTGCGCCATATTAATGTATAATAATATGGCGTGGGGAGGAGAGCTGTTTGATTGTTTGTTTGTTGGCGTGTGCAGAATAGTTTTGCTGTCTGTTTTATTTTTGTTTATTATATTTTTTCTTTCCTTATCTGTCTGCCTTTATTAATGTCATCTCCGTCGATATATTCAAGAACTTTTGCTTTAATTTGACTTTGTCAACTAGTTTCCTTACGGAGACAGAACAAAAATGGAGGGACATCGAGTATAGGAATAGTAAATAAATAAATAAAGTGAATTGCCTTCTGCAACCTATAATTATATCGGAAAAAAGTGTGAAATCTTGTTTGACTCTTATGCCCTCGACGTTATCGGCGTGACGTCCCAAGGTCACTCAGAGCGAGGAGAACTTTTTCCAGTGTCATTGCACGTGACTCTCCCGAGTCTTGCTATTCTCAGGGTGTGTGCGTTCGTTTCCCTCGCCGGAATGTGTTCGGTCGTGGTCTATCTCGTGTGTTCTTTTTCTCGCTTTCCTTCTTTAGTTTTCTTCCTTAACGTCTCCTATTCCTCTTTTGTCTTTATTTGGTTCTTTTTTCGTCTTCTCATTATTTCCTTGCTTTATATCAGTTCCAATTATTTTCCGCTTAATTTTAAAACGTAATTGGCTTGTTTTCCATTTTGTATTTTCTCCCATTTCATTTTTTTTCAAAAGTTCTTTGGATTATCTCTAGTGTGTATTTGTTTAATCTTATTTGTCTCCTCTCCATTACGTTTTGTTCCGCTCCAAGGTGCGTGATAAAGGAACGTGACTTTATTATCGCCAATTAGAAACTGATAGAATGAAAGGGGTTCTTGTCCCAGGGAAAGGATCTGCGTTCTAGGAAATGCTTCGTCATTGACTCAACCACTCTTTAGAGCTTCTGTTGCTATGTTAATTTTGCAGACAGAAATCGGAGATCCGCGAGATAGGCGCTGCGCGATGTAAAAATGTTGGGTCAGGATGCAGTGATTTTTAACGGCATTCCACCACCGTTGGTACTCTTAAAATTCTGCAGTTTTCCCTTTATTAGCGTAAAGTTAGTTAATTATCCTTCGTAGGTATGGGTTGCCACTACCCGATGAAGGGATTGGCTCCCATAAAGGGTTTTTACAAGGCAGTAGGAGACGTGTACAATTATGTTGTTTATGTGTGTTTGCGCCAGTCTTCATACAAAAAAAGAAGTGCACCAATGCAGAATTTAGTTGAGCGGGGTTTTGTAGATTCAAGTCATGTGTTAATCTGATCTGCCTAGAGTTCCATTAGGAAAAAGCTACGTTCCGAGTACATCATTACAGTGTTTGTTCTGCAATTCTAACTCTTCATGATATTATATTTCAATTTTCAATTGATGCTAAAAGAATGCTTAAGTAATTCCCCTCCCCCCCAAGAAAAAAAAAATATATATAGATAAATAGATATTCATGATAAACTTTAAACCAAACGTAGCTGAAATTTCTTCTAATTGTTTTATAAAGAAAAGATATTCCAAAAAGTCCATTACGGTTTCAAGAAAAATACCACCACAAGTGTAATGCATGTATTTGATCATAAAAGCCAGAACAAGATGCATTGTCATACATTGTCTTGACTCCAATATCCGCCAATTGTTAAACCAAAAAAATCTATAAGCAAAGTAAGAATAGGTATGGATAAAGTACCAAAGGCAAAAATCGCAAGACAACAGAAGCAACAAGAGAGCAAAGCTCATGTGTATATATATATATATATATATATATATATATATATATATATATATATATATATATAAATATATATATATATATATATAAATATATATATATATATATATATATAAATATATATATATATATATTTATATATATAAATATATATATTTATATATATATATTATTTTTTTCTAAGTTAGATATTTTTCTGAGCACCGTCTCAACTTTAGGTTGTATTCTGTCGGAGTTACGAGTTATATATATATATATATATATATATATATATATATATATATATATATATATAAATATATATATACATATATATACATATATATATATATACATATATATATACATATACATATACATATATATATATATATATATATATATATATATATATATATATATATATACATATACATATACATATACATATACATATACATATACATATACATATACATATACATATACATATATATACATACATACATACATAAATACACAACTCTCTCTCTCTCTCACACACACACACACACACACACACACACACACACACACACACACACACACACACACACACACACACACACACACACACACACACACACACACAACTTACACACAACTCACACACTCACTCATACACTCTGTGTGTGGTGTGTGCGTGTGCGTGTATGTGTATGTGTATGTATGTACGTGTGTGCATATAGACATGCATATAAATAGATAAATGCATATATGTGCATTTATGTAAATATGTATGTATGTATATGTGTATATAAATGTATTT
This sequence comes from Penaeus japonicus, assembly GCA_017312705.2. Classification (NCBI taxonomy): domain Eukaryota; kingdom Metazoa; phylum Arthropoda; class Malacostraca; order Decapoda; family Penaeidae; genus Penaeus; species Penaeus japonicus. Next base: position 135,798 of record BOPN01000325.1, on the reverse strand, counting down.
ATAGAGGTAAATTGTATGTCAGGTCAGGTATCATCGTTTTCCATCTATGTTTGATACCTTCTGCTGGTAAGCTGCAGCCCAACACTACTTGCCACAACATGGAGTAGTTGGGACTCCATAGCCGTGGTTAAGGCAATCCATCTTTGGGAAGAAAAACTCCAATGAAACCAGGAATAAACCATTTAAATCAGCTATTGCTATTGGAATGCAGTATATCGCTAGTAAACGGGCTTGTAAATGACCGTTGGTAAATAACTTACAATCGCATGTTAGTGGATCCAGCCCTAGGATGGCCTACTAGTGTAGATGACATTACACGATAATCTTTGTATTTGGCTGTTATACTAAATTCTACAGGAATGGCAAATCACTGATGATCATTACACCAATAAGTGACAAGCAAGACTATCGAAACTCCAGAAACCCATATCGCATCGTCCGTCGTGCAGGGTTCCAAGGGGCGTGTTCTGCTGCTGTTGCGACCCCGGCACAGTGTACGAAAAATCAGCTACAAGGTCATCAAACAAAACTTCTTGCTTGCAAAAAGGCAACATTAATTTCCACCTTTAATGTTGGAAAACTTGTCACCATAAACTAGGATCCTGAAGGTGTCTTATCAGCTATTGAATTGAATATCAATGCCATCTGTATTCAGGAACACCGCTATCTTTATTCTGGCGTTAAAATCAATTTTCGTGATATTGGGAAAGGCTGCACCTTCATCTCAGCCTCTGCTTGGAAAAAATCCATAGATAATACCATTGGCGGCTATGGCATGCTACTGAGCCCTTTAGCCTCTAAGGCGCTCATAAGCTTCGAAGAGATTGAACCCAGAGTCATCATAGAAAACTTCAACGTCAACCCTGTAAGCAGTGAAGCGGTGACACAATTCTAGGAAAGTCTCTCTTCGCTTGTCAGACTAGTCCCGAAACAAAATTTTCTTGATTATCGGTGGGGGTATGAGTGCTCAGGTCGGTCCCAGTGACGTACACAAGTTTGCGTACCACATGTTCTCGAACAGACAGGAAAATAATCTTGTATGCCTTACCACCAGATTTCAGAAGAAACGTTCTATAGAATAGGCATTCACCTCCGCCAATGGCACAAAGACCTAATTGGATCACAACCTGGTAACTAAGAAGTGTAAGAACAGTGCAGGGAATTGGCAAGCCTTTAACACATTTGACTGAGTCTCTTCAGACCACCGAATTCTCTCTTACACCATCCGCCTTAGGCTTAAGCCAACAAGAAAAGGTCGTCTGCCTTCCCACCATACGAGTGGTCTATTCTAACAGCAAACAGTCATCTTAAAGACCGATACACCGTTGCTGTCAGGAATAAATTTGAGGCACTGCAAGTAGATGTTGATGTAACATCTCCTAATATAACTTAAAATAACTCATGAAATGACTGCTGAAGGTGACATCACTTTATAACTTAAATATCGACAACATATTCCCTGGGAGTCGAATAACATCGCATCTAAAAGAACTGTTGTGAAAGAAAAAGCTGCCTAAGAAATTCAAATCCATTTACTCAACTCAGAAACTCGTATGCAAAACAACTGAATACATCCAATATAAAATTCGGATGATTAACTCTGCTACAGTCAACAAACACTGCTTGGAAAACTATCAGCGTGATAAATCTACTTAAAAAAAAAAAAACAATAGTTAGCCTCAAAGACTGAATAAATGGGAAGATAATTTTTTAAATTCCTTTGTAAATGTACCTGACATTACAGATAGCGAGGTTGAACGAATCGTTGACCACCCCCTAGGCATTAAGCTTGGAAACTTTGCAAATGCAGAACTAGAAGTGGTGCTGAAAAAATAAAACAAAAATATCCTAACCGCAGGACTTGATAACATTCTTCCAGAAATTCAGTGATATTCTGCTTCAACTTTGTAACGCCAAATATAATGGACAGGTCATAAATAGATAAACAAAAGACTGTATACTTCATATTGCAAAAAAAGAAGGTTTGCAAAATTCTGTGTGTGTGTGTGTGTGTGTGTGTGTGTGTGTGTGTGTGTGTGTGTGTGTGTGTGTGTGTGTGTGTGTGTGTGTGTGTGTGTGTGTGTGTGTGTGTGTGTGTGTGTGTGTGTGTGTGTGTGTGTGTGTGTGTGTGTGTGTGTGTGTGTGTGTGTGTGTGTGTGATTGTATATATGCACAGGCGCATACACGAATCCCATGTTTATGAAGTAAGATTTGATGCATTTGTTGTCTCCTCCTGGACGATTACTTTCTCTCGTCCCATGTTAAGACTTTCCTTCTTTCTCTCCTCGCAGCTCCTTCACCTGAAATCCAACAAGTACCTGACAGTGAACAAGCGGCTACCAGCGCTGCTGGAGAAGAACGCCATGCGGGTGTACCTGGACGCCAACGGCAACGAGGGGTCGTGGTTTTATATCAACCCGTATTACAAGCTGAGGCTAACGGGGGACAATGTCGTGGTCGGCGACAAGGTGATCCTCAGCCCCGTGAACGCCGGCCAGCAACTGCACGTTTCCAGCATGAATGATCTCCCTGATCATCCTGGCTGCAAAGAGGTAAAGTTGCGTGCGGGGTGCGAGTGAGCTTTTAGTGTTTTGTGTCATGATTGATGTTAGTTAGATTATCTACTCACGCTTTAATTTTTGTTGTCTGTCACTGGGGATGATTCAGATCTCGACTGCAGATATGTTTTTTGTTTTTCTTCGCGATTTATGTGTTTCACGTTACTCTGTCATTTGTAGGTTAAGGTAACAGACACGCGCCGAACTGGCAGACGCGCAAACACTCATATACACGCACATGCAAACGCACACACACAGAAGGGAGTCCCAATTCTATCATATTACATGGTGATGTATTAAAACCACATGTCAAATTTTATAGTTGATACTTCCGTACGAATCAAAGAGCCAAAACATGGCACAGTTATACACGTACGTGCTAAATAAAGCAATTCCTTCTCAGGTGAACGTTCTGAACTCGATGACGAGCTGGAAGATCTCGCTGTTCATGGACTACAGGGAGAACCAGGATGGGATCCTCAAAGGGGGAGATGTGATACGACTTTTCCACGCAGAACAGGAGAAGTTCCTCACCATGGACGAGTACAAGAAGAAGCATTGCGTGTTCCTCAGGACAACAGGACGAACCACAGCCACCACGGCGACTTCCAGTAAAGCTCTGTGGGAGGTTGAGGTATGGATGAGGCGATTTTCCGATAGGTATTTTTTGTTCTTCATCAACAAGGAATAAGTAGCGTTCAAAACACTCAGACTTACTATCATGTATATTATGTAAGGAT
>BOPN01000325.1:115000-120000 GCA_017312705.2 Penaeus japonicus | reverse complement strand
GGATGACGAGAAACCTGTCATGTCAAAGGTGGGCTTTGTATAGTATGTTTGTGTCAGCTTATATTTATTCTCAATTATTTTTATTTCAAACCCTATATTATAATGAAAGATTTCCTTGCTTTGGGTTTTGACCTCAATCCCTAAAAGATGAGTTACATTTATCTTACACAGGTACATAAGGCACACTGGATGAGAGATGACAAAAGTTGTTTTATTCATTGGTGTAACCCATAGAACGCACTAGTGCTCTATTTTATTCTCACATTGTAATACTGGAATCATTTTTGTGTTTTACTGTATTATGAGACAATGTTGTAGTATACTAAAATTGTAGTATAGGGTCCATATCAGCTCATTATGTTATAAGTATTGTGGTTGGAGGACAAAAAATCAGTCATTTTGTTTTGTATTTGTGTTTTCATAAAAGAATATGAAAAGAAATAATCAACCACAATTTGATAACATGAAGAGGTGGGGAAGAGGAAGGAGACCTGTGCTTATGAATGCAAGTGCCACTGCACAAGGCAGCCATACTGGCACAGGGGCATATTGTAGACATTGGACATGGTGTGGGCCATCTTCCTCTTTTCATTCAGCCTGTGCATCCTTCATCATTGGTACCTGAGAGCAGGATGATAGTACTTACTTGAGACTGTGGATGAGTGCCATTTCAGGCTTTCTTTCCTGCGGATGCTTGGAGAAAGTGGTGCCATCTATGTTGGGGCTTTAATGTATACCAATTTTAGTGGATATTATGGCAGTTATGATAATTATGATTGTAATTACTCATAGTAGAATAAATAAACACAGTGATCCACTCTCACCCAACATTAGATATGTTAATACCATTAAATATCATACCACCAGGCATCAGGCCAAAGCTCATGCACCCTTCCACAATGAGCTCTTGTCCATTTGTTCATTTTATGGGCACAAGTACATCAGAACTTTTCCATCCTATAGGGGACAAAGGAAAGATTATATATAATGAGTTTATGAAACAAGGTTAAATCTGGGGGTGAGGGGATGAATATTTAATGCTGTGCTGCCATTATAGTTAGCATTGTTTTTAGGTTGGCTGTGCACCAATCAAAGAAGACAAAGAAGCATTCTTTTTGGTTCCTGTACATGCAAAAGAAGTGAGAGATCTTGACTTTGCCAATGACGCCAGTGAAGTTTTAGCTAAGCATGCAAAGAAACTTGAGAAAGGAGCTATTCCTCAAGCAGAAAGAAGGTAAGAACTTTAACCAGGGATGAAGTAATTTGTAGTATTAATATTTTTCCATTCAAGTTATTTGTATTATGTTTATTGGAGTTAAAGAAGATTATTTTTTTTTTTTTGTAGTATGTGACCATTATTTGTATTGGAACTTATTTCTATATATCATTGTGAACATTTTAGATTCTCTGTGAATTATCAGATTAAGTGATACATACCATCTAACTGTAAAATTTGTTTTTGTTTTTCAGATCCTTGATATTTTTACTACTTGACCTTGTATATTTCATTGCTGAGAAGGAGCATGAACAAAACAAAAGTGAACCTTTAGCTTTAGGATTAGATGTGACAAATCCAAATAGAGATCGGCAGAAACTTCTCAGAGAACAAGACATTTTAAAGCAGGTATGTTGGCTTCTTGAGTTTTTTTGGAATCAAAAATAACTTCTTTTTTTTATACTTTTACTGATATTGCAAGTATCATATGCAGATTTTACTTAAGGAGTTAAGTTTTGTTTTTCTTTGCATAAGAAATGAATTAATGGAAGTCATATTTGCAACTATGGAGAAGATTTTCCATAAATCTCTTTAGTTTTTAAATGATTTGTCTTCAAATTGTTTATGGATGCTCATATGAAAACAACATAATCTTTCATTTTGAATGGGATATGGTACAGGAGAAATAAAACTCTTTACATTTTATCATACAGATTTTCAAGATTCTTCAAGCACCCTTTACAGAGACACAAGGTGGAGACGGACCACTCCTAAGAATTGATGAGTTGAATGATCCACGGAATGCTGCTTATAAGACAATCTTCCGTCTCTGCTATAGACTTTTAAAACTTGCTCAACAAGGATATAGAAAGAATCAGGTATTGATATAGTCATCATCTCAGAGTGTTTTTCATCCACCCTATTCTTATGGTTTGCATAAGTGCGTCTACAATGTAAAGGCAAGTAGAGATATTGCCATGTTCAGAGGAGATATTTTAATGGAAAAACATGTCACAGCAATGCTTTTCTAGTGTTATTTTATTGAACTTTGCCCATGTTCTTCGCTTCTTTGTGATAATACCGATGGAAAGTGAAAATACTCTTATTAATTAACCCATTCACGCCGGGGCAATTCTGGATCTGAATGGTAGTACTGCCGGGGTTTTCAAACACATAAGCCTAATGCCTCGAGATTCTGCTCGCTCACCCCAAATGCCGGCTTTGACCAGATATCTCGTCACTGGCGTCTGACACAAAAACCATGAAACGTGTCAGCACATCATCCGGCACAAATGGGTTAATGGGGTATCAAAACAGATTTTTTTTTTACATATCATTTTTTTCCAAAACAAAAAGAAGAACAATATAAATAATCATTCATGTACATACGAGTATGTTCTTGTACTTCTTGACGTGACGTGATGTGATATCATGAATAATCGACAAATTGGAAAATAGTTTTACATTAGTAATTTTCTATTTTATTTTATTTCTTGGCTAATCACATTTTAATTTAACAATAGTTTTTGACTCAGATCTTTTTATATGTGTCATATGACAGGCTCTATCAATGCTACAGTGATACAGTATCCATTACAATTTACGTGGGAAGTATTTTCTTTTTAGTAAAATTTTATGTTATATATACAATACTTTTCCCATCTCTATAGTTTAAACATATCAAAAGCATAATTATTTATATACTTTTCTCAAATTTGCAGGAATATATTGCTCAGCACTTTGGTTTTATGCAAAAACAAATTGGCATTGATGTCTTGGCAGAAGAAACAATTACAGCTTTACTTCACAATAACCGCAAACTGTTAGAAATCCATATCACAGCTGCAGAGATAGAAACATTTGTTGGTCTGGTGCGAAAGAATATGCATAAATGGGACTGGAGATTCTTGGACTATTTGAAAGTAAGTGTTTAGTAGTGCAGTAAACTGATAAAATTACATTCTTGATGCTATGTTAAATCTGTTATCCTGCATCCCTTGTTATTGTTCATGGTTAGGTTTCTATATATACATATATTTTTTCAGGTGTTGTGCATCTCTAATAACCAAGCCATTGCTCGAACGCAAGAACTGATTTGCAAAAGTGTGTTCAGCGAGAAGAACAAAGACATTCTTATTGAAACAAGGTGATTAGAAATATGGCAATTTGTTGTAAGTCAGTTATATTTGATGAAAGTCAGGAAAATTGATTGAAGAATAAAGAAATGAAATTTTTATTGTTTTGTAATAAGTTTATAGCTTAGAAGTGTCTTTAGGATATTTTAATGTAGCAGAAGAAGGGTATGCTATGAAAGATAAGTTTTCTGCTTCCATATATTTTCTTGTTTCTTTCTATTTCCTTTTATTTCTGTTCCACACCTTTTTGCCTTCTCTCTTTCCACCCTCTTTTCTCTCTATCTTTCTATATTCCTTCTTTATTTTATTTTACATTACTGAATTAACTTTACTCCAGACTTGTTGAAGAGGATATTGAGGTTGAGGTGGATGTTGAAGGCAGTGGTTCTATGCTGGCTATTGAACAAGATGAAGAAGTTGTATTAACATGGAATAATGGAGACGTAAGCTGCGTGTTTAGTGTTACCACTTGAGCATGATTGGGGATATGAAATGTATTGTATATGACTTGGTTGTCCTTCATGAAGTTGTGGTGTTATAATATTTAGCTGTAGTCTTGTTGATATATTACTCATAATTTTAATAGATATTTTGATGAAATTTCTGTGGCTTTTAGGATATTTCTATGAATTAAATAAAGGGTTTAATGGGATTTTTTTATATGCATTTTTTTCTGATTTCAGTGCTCAAAGTCCATAGAAGAGTTGGCGAGCCGCGCCACTATGGGTGACTCAGATGGTGGCGAGGACAAGCTCATATTAGAGTACTACAGACACATGCTGGATCTTTTCTCCAACATGTGCCTTGATAGACAATACCTAGCAATAAAACCCCTCTCGCCTTTACTCAAGATTAACCTTATGCTCAAGTAAGGAACAATATGTTAGGGATCTTCATGGAGATACTTAAATTCTTGGATTTAGCCCTTGATTCTTTACACTTTTGGCATGAATTTAAGATGAAAATGCTTCTACAGATGTATGGAGATGGAGATTCTTCCATATGATCTGCGTGCATCTTTCTGCCGTCTAATGTTACATATGCATGTAGACTGCGAACCCCAGGAAATGGTTACACCAGTCAAATATGCTAGGCTGTGGTCGGAAATTCAGCCACAGATGTCTATTGCTGAGTGAGTATTGCATAAGTTGTACTAATTGATTCAGTGTTTTTTGTGTTTGTTTTGTAGAATACTGTAGTTAACTAAGCTAAACATTATTTTTTATATGGGTTTATTTTCAAGTATAGGAATTCATGAAACATCTGGTACTGTAAGGTCATTCTGTGTGTTATAATGGAATTATAATGGTGTTTAGTAAAGATTTCTTAATTTGCATTGTTTAATTTTTTATCAATTTATAGCTGGTTTCAGAGTTTTTTTCTGTATCATTTTGTAAAAGACGTGTTTGACCCCCTGTACACTAAGTAAACATATTCTGGAAGAGTAATTTTGTTAGTGTTTGTATCTGTGTTTATATGTACTCTTGGTATATTGAAGTATCTGTTCATCTTTCAGTGGTATGTGGTGTTTTTCTGTGTCAGTTTGTTAATTGTTTTGTTAGCTTTTTGTTTCCTGCAAATTTTCTAGTGATTACAGATAATGATGATTGAAATATCTACTTCGAAAGGAAATGAAAGTAAAAATGAAA
>BOPN01000325.1:102500-110000 GCA_017312705.2 Penaeus japonicus | reverse complement strand
GGGGAACTAGTGTGAGATCCCCTGCGGTTGGAAGGGAAACCTTGTTTTTTTTTTACTAATAATCATATAGATATTGATCTTATTTTAGAAATACAAGTGACATTTTTCTCTTTTCCTCACATTGTCTTTCATGGAATGGCCTGTGCACATTTTTTCACATCTATATTATGCGATTGCTTGGTATATTTTTGCTGCAAACTTTGTATGTTACAGCTTAGTGAACGTCTATGACTTTCTATAATGGTTATATCTTTACTTTTATCTAATGGTTGTCTGTACCTACTCTAGGTGAAGAAGACAGAGGATAGATAATGGCTTTGGATGTCATGATTTAAGTTACTGGTTGAGTTTATTTTTATTAACTTTTAAATAGTATTCCAAAACAGTGGTTTGAAAAAATTCATAATAATTCACAAATTCTGTGAATATTTCAAAAGCTTTTGGCAATGTATTAAGCATTGATATTACAGTTGATAGAAGTAAATTATTCTTCTGGTATTAAATAGTAAAAGAAAAATGTATAGATGTTACTTACAAGAATGATTTTTTTTTTTTTTTTTTTCATATAGAGTCAAAGTAACTACTTATTTTAAGAAGTGATTTTTTTTTTGTTTGGTGACCAGATTTTATAATGATTATTGCTTACATGATTTATTTTGTTATTAATGTATCAGTTGTTTGTTATTATTATTATTATTTTTTAAATTATTTTCAAATATTAAGAAAATGAAAAATCCTTTCTGTAGAAGTTTACAGCCGTATAACTTCTAAAACCACTTCAAAATATTTAACATCACACTGGGTAGGGCCATTTGTGTGACCCATTGTCCTTTTTGTAGCTACGACAAGCATGCAGCTCTCCATAGTGCTGAGGCTGCGGAGACTACATTCAGGGAAGTCATCCTGTTTGTGGAGGAATACCTGTGTAATGTAGTGGACAAGATGTGGAGTTTTTCAGATCCTGAGCAGAATAAGCTCACATATGAGGTATGGGTCTACTATGAATATTTGTTTTGATGGGGATTGAGATATGAGTTTTCTGTGTGCAGTTCATTAGATGATGGTGCTATCAAACAGTTAACTTCATAAAGAATATTTGCTATGTTTATTTTCATTTCAGATTTGCAATATGTATTATTTAAATAGTGTGTCACTTTGATTGTAATGCAGATCCAAAGTATTTTTAGAGCTTTTAGTAATTATAATACAATGAATTAACCTTTTAAAAACATGAACAAGGTAAGCTATTACAAACAATGAAATTAATTCTTCCAGGTTGTACATCTTGCAAGATACCTTATCTACTTTGGGTTCTACAGCTTCAATGACCTGTTGAGGCTCACCAAGACCTTGTTGTCAATCTTAGATTACTCGTTTGACAGTGATACTAAATATTTTCCGAACAACATTCCTGCTGGAAGGATAAGCGGTAAGTGTAATGAAATATTCCAAGTACTTAGCCATGCAGGATTTTTGGTCAGTCCTTTGGCTAATGTGCAATTGTGCAATCTTTAAGCATTTGTAGGTGGAACAGGTAATTTTTCAGAGCAAGCATTGGGGAAATTATATTTGCTTTATTATAGCTTACCTGAGCTTGAGTAAATTATTAAGATTAGCAGTTGTGTGTTGTTCCTGAAGTAATGTGGTGAATAGGGAGATGTTGCATTGCTCTTAAGCAAATTTGAAGCTATGCTTGCTGATTTGTGGTTGGTTTAGTCAGGGTGCAGGATAAAGCTGTTTCATTGATGGTAATTAGATGAGTAATATTCCTTTAAAAAAGATATGTTACACAAAGTAAAGTATCATTGTCATACTAGCTAATGCATATCCCTTTTTTAGTGTAAGTCATAAAAAAGAATAATAGAATGTTTGCTGATTATGACTTAACCTCTTAACACTGGGTACTGTTTTAAATTTACCAAGGTAAAGTCAAAGTTGCCATGATGGTTATCGTGGTCACCCATTACTAAGGGGTTAAGTAGTAGATATCCTATAGCCTAAGATATTTTATGATCTATCCCACATGCTGCTTTAGATGATAGCAAAAAGGATGATGAACCTGTAGTAGAAAGCCAAGATGCATCTGTGCCAGCCAGTAGCTGTGCCACTATTACAGTTACCAAAGTTGAAGATGCAAAGTCTAGTGCTAGTGATGAAACCACTGGTGCTACTACTACTATTAGTAGTCCCAGTGATGTAGTTTCTACTGCCACTGTTAGCAGTGATGTTGGTAGTAGTGAAGCTCCCACAATTGGTGCCACTGTATCAAGTGGGGAGAAAGTATCTCCTAGTGCAAGTGGCATTAGTGGGGATGTAGCTATAACTAGCACTGTTAGCCCTCCCATTGATGGTGCAGCTCCAATTAAGAAAACACCATCTCCTATAAAAGTGGTTAAAATGCCCAAAAGTCCAAAACCATCTCCAAAAAAGTCTCCCAAAAAGTCACCAGTCAGAAAGATGCCAGAAATCCCAGGTAATTTAGATGTAGTGTAAAAAGCTTGTATGTTTCCATCTAGTTGCAAGATTTTAATTTTTATATGCATATTGTTATTTTGTTTTGTATGCAGCATTTAAAGAGGAAGAAAAGAGAGTAATAGTAGAGCATGTCATTGACCTTCTCTATTTTTGTATTTTTCTTTTGTATTTTTCTTTAAATAAGAGAAAGGACAGATTATCGTCTCTGCTCATAATACAATATTTTTGTGCACAATATTTTCTTTTTAAATTTTTTTAAAGATATTAATGAGATTATAAAATATCAGATTATTACAGTTACACAACACATTTAATTTTGCTCAAACTCCTTACAAGGAATAAGGAAAATCATGATAGACTGTGATTAGTTTAGCCTGTTTCTTCCCCCACGAGATGAACTTTTTATAGATAAAGCTTGTTGGGGTGGATAGGGATTGTGCCTCCCTGATCTGCTTTGGTTCCTCTCCAGTTCCATCCTCCAGGCTTGTTATCCTTTTTTACTATATTCTTGACTTTCCTATAACTTCTACTTGTATACAGACTCAAATGTGTACACCATAAACAAAAGTTGATCATTTGTGTACACTGAAAAAGGAAAAGGATGATGTACATAAAGTGACATGTTATATGTTGTACAGCTGTGTTAACTGTTGTAAAGCTATTGTTGTTAGATATGATTTAATTTTCCTAGGATTTTGGTATTGGAAATGGAATATTGACTTTCATTCACTTAATTTTTAGTGTTCTTTTCTTGTTGAGTTCTATGTAGAATAGTGATTTAGTCGCATGATTTAGATGTATATTGATTTATTAGGTTGTATAGGCTCAGTCATCTGATGTGTATTTGCTGTTGTTATTATATTTACTTCATATTTATATATTTATATTTTATATCTTTTTAAATTTTATTTGTAAACACATGTGCATATGTATACACACATATACACTCATGAATATAAGCTTTATGTATAATTTTATTTCATTATTTTTCTTTTAGTTTCTGGTCTGAGGTAGATAACCAAGTGCCATTTTAGACATTAAGATACTTCTAGTTTTTGTGCTTTAAGCTGTTATGTGACTAATTTAATTTATCTATTATTTTGTTTATTATTAATTTTTTGTGCAAGAAGCCTTATGTGTGGTTGAGTAAGTTACTATTAATTATGTGGACACACACATACACTAACACACACTCACACACAAGCACATTCACACGCACACGCACATGCACACGCACATGCACATGCACATGCACATGCACATGCACGCGCACATGCACACGTACACGCACACGCACACGTACATGCACATACGCAGCCACACACACACACACACACACACACACACACACACACACACACACACACACACACACACACACACACACACACACACACACACACACACACACAAACATACACACACAAACACACACACATGCAACAAAAAAACTCATGCACACACACACACACAAAAATACTACATGCTTACAAAAACAAATACACACACTCACAAAGTATATGTTGGCATATAAGATGCAGCTGCCTGTATGAAACACATGACCATGTGGTTAGTACAGTGGTAATGCGCTGGCCTCACATCCTCGTGGTCTGCAGATTAAGCCCCGTCCAAGCTCGTGAGTTGCCACTGTCGCCTGGTGGTCACTGCTATGGCTGAGCACTATGGTGGGTAAGGACCAAGCTCAGATTGAGTCAACATTCGTTGGCACACTTTCATGAGTCAGCACTTCCTGACATAGGTGGGCTTGTGATAGTGCATATAAGCCTGGCAAAGCATCTGCTCAGCAAATCTGGCCTATCCTTATCTTATAAGACATCTCTTTTTGAAAGACAAAAAAAAAAGATTAGTGGATTTTGTCTCCAATGTTTTGAATATCTAAATTTGAGGTAAAGTACTATGCATATAAACTTGATTCTAGAATGAATATCATCAAGAGAAAATATAATTATTATAGAAATTTTAACCCATTCATACTGGGGCTTATATTTGCCTAATGCCACTCCCTCCGGCAAAGCTGTCAGGCTGGTACAATGTCAGTGTGCAGGCCTCACTTCCATGTGGTTGGCAGATCAAGCCCTGTCCAACCTCATGAATTTCCACTGTCACCTGACACAGGCAAGGTTGCCATAGTGCATAGGAGCCCGGTAAAGCATCTGCTCCACAAACCTGGCTTATCCTTACTCTCCAGCTAGATATCAAAGGTGCTCATTGACCAAGTGCGTGGTCTCTTTTTCCTTAATAAGGCATCTTATACACTGACAAATATAATATAAACTAAATATAATAATATATATATATATATATATATAAATATACATATATACATAGGTATATACATAGGTATATACATACGTATATACATACGTATATACATACGTATATACATACGTATATACATACGTATATACATATGTATATACTTATCTATAAACATCCGTATAAACATTCTCATATACATATACATATACATATACATATACATATACATATACATATACATATGCATATGCATATACATACACATACACATACACATACACATACACATACATATACACATATACATACACATACACATACACATACACATACACATATACATATACATATACACAATCATATACACATGCATATGCATACACATACACATACACATACACATACACATAAACATATACACATGCATATACATATATACATACATACATACATATGAACGATATATATTTTAATATCTGTTTTATCACATTTACATACATACATATGAAGGCCACATATTTCAATATTCGTTCTACACTTCTCCCCAACACAGGTAGGTGTCGCTTCGCACGAGCGGTCGAGTCCATTTGACCTGACTTTTTGATGCTCACTTTTCCTCGACTCTGTTGCATTAGTGAAATAACAAAAGGGTTGCATCCTGGCATATATTGTGGCCAATATGCAGGTCAGGACTTTCGAATGATTTGAAAATAATGGAACCTGAAAGAGGATTAAATCGTATGGGTAATGGAGAGGGTGGTTAACTGTTGTGTTTTTTATTGTTATATTGATTTTTTTTATAGATTATTTTTGTTACTTTTATTATGATGATGAATATGATTAGGATTTTGATGAGGATTATTTTTCTTTTTTATTATTACTATTACTTCTAATAGTTTTGCTATTGATATTAATATCACTGCTGCTGCTGCTTTTGTTATCATTATAATTATAATTCATGTTATAAATAACATCATAGACATCTGCATCATCACAATAATTGCTGTTTTTTTATCATTATCATTACCATATCTATTATTCTCATTGTCATCATTATTACCATAATCATTATCATAATCATTACCATCATCATCATTATCATCTGTGATATTGTTACCATCATTAGCTGTACTGCTATTTAATTGAATCATATAACCGTTACTATACTATTTATTTAATTGTTCTTATTCTCTTTCTTCTCGGTGCTGTAAAAAAAAAAAAAAAAAAAAAAAAAAATCCAGTAGAAAATATTTTTGCGAATTGCGTCTAAGAACACAAAACATTTTGCACATTTGATTCCCAATGATAAAAAAAACAGGGATTATATCCAACTTTATCACTATTTCTAGTCATGGGAAAAGATTTTATTTTCAATTTAATTTTATTTTCACTAATGGCAGAAGAAAAATTATAAGTTCAGGATATGAAATGAGAAGTAGAAGGATTTTGACAATTTTTTTATTGATTTTTTTTATTTTATTTTATTTTTATTTTTTCATTTTATTTATTCATTTATTTTATTATTATTATTATTTTTTTTTTTTTTTTTTTTTTTAACGACCTCCTATTCTCTGTGTTGTGATTCAGCTGCCGGAGTGGCCGCGGGGAGTTTCAGGTGCCAAGGTGAAGGCGAAGGTGAAGCAGCATGAGTCAAGGTTCACAGTACGCCGACGGAACGGAACGGCCGGACGGAATATATATATATACATATATATACATTTATATATATATATATATATATATATATATATATATATATATATATATATATATATATATATATATATATATATATATATATATATATATATATATATATATATATATATATATATATATATATATATATATATATATATATATATATATATATATATATATATATATATATATATATATATATATATATATATATATATATATATATACATATATATATATATATATATATATATATATATATATATATATATATATGTATATATGTATATATATGTATATATATATATATATATATGTATATATATATATATATATATATATATATATATATATATATATATATATATGTATATATATGTATATATATATGTATATATATATATATATATATATATATATATATATATATATATATATATATATATATATACATATATACCTGAATAATCAGTAAATATGTAAGCAATAGTGTGCATATGTGTAATGCATTTTGTATTATTTTATTTTACTAACTTGCTGTCCTCCCTCCTCCTCCCCCCCCTTTTTTTTCTCTATCTGCCCCCTCCCTCCCCTGTACCTTAATCATCTCTTACTTTGTTTTATTATCTGTTTTTGGCTCGCTTTTTGTGGCTATGTACTTTTGTGAACTGCTTTATATGGGATTAAATATGTCACTAAATACAATTTATCACTTCTTCATATGAAATCTTTTTCGTTTTGTACTTTTGTTCACTGATATATTAATTTTTTTGTAAATATTCTTTCCACTTACTTCATTTGAAATTTTACTCATTACCATCACAATTTATTTATCAAAATTGGTAATACTTGTTTTATGATTTTTTAAATCTTTCACGGAACTTCTTGCTAAATAAATAATTCATTTGCTTTATTGCATCATTTTTTCACTTTCTCTTTTTCTGTCTTTCTGCAATCTTTCTTCATTTTGCTGTACCTTTCTATCTACTTTTTAACAACGCATTACAAAATCTCTCTTCCACTTATTCCTTCATGCATGCCTTT
>BOPN01000325.1:85000-95000 GCA_017312705.2 Penaeus japonicus | reverse complement strand
CACACGCCACACACACACGCCACACACACACGCCACACACACACGCCACACACACACGCCACACACACACGCCACACACACACGCCACACACACACGCCACACACACACGCCACACACACACGCCACACACACACGCCACACACACACGCCACACACACACGCCACACACACACGCCACACACACACGCCACACACACACGCCACACACACACGCCACACACACACGCCACACACACACGCCACACACACACGCCACACACACACGCCACACACACACGCCACACACACACGCCACACACACACGCCACACACACACGCCACACACACACGCCACACACACACGCCACACACACACGCCACACACACACGCCACACACACACGCCACACACACACGCCACACACACACGCCACACACACACGCCACACACACACGCCACACACACACGCCACACACACACGCCACACACACACGCCACACACACACGCCACACACACACGCCACACACACACGCCACACACACACGCCACACACACACGCCACACACACACGCCACACACACACGCCACACACACACGCCACACACACACGCCACACACACACACACACACACACACACACACACACACACACACACACACACACACACACACACACACACACACACACACACACACACACACACACACACACACACACACACACACAGATAACATGAACATGTATATTTACATATATATGAATATTAGTCTTGTTAGAAATAATTTTCTTTAGTATCTAATTATGAGTGCAACATTTCTGCAATATAAAACTAACACAATAGACAAAGCTGACATGTATTCATGACTAGTGTACCAGACAGGTTGTTTGTTGCTTCTAAAAGCTTCCTTCACTTTTCTCAAATATTTATTTTTTGAAAATATGTAAAACTGGTTTAATTGTATTGCATCATGTGTTTGTAGCAGAAGTACAGGTAACATGTAAAGCTATGTTAAGGGAAGCAGGGATGCCCCCCACCCCATTTGTTTTTTGTTTTTTTCTTTCTTTAGAAGATATGTCTAACAGTCTGCATTTTCATCTTCCTTTTAATGTACTTTGGAGAAACCTTTACAGGTTACTGTGAAACAAAACTCCATTGGTAGAGAAAAAAGAAAAAAATTATAATTATAAGTGTGCCATCACTTCCGGGTGCTGGATAAAGCTTGTTTATTTATAAGTTACTTTCATGAAAGGATTTATAGTTAAAGATTTTTCTCTTTAAATTCACGGTTATCTGCTATTGCTTCTCTCCCATAATACATTTACTGTGTTGTTGATATTCTAGACTAGCATTTATTGGTTAGATTACAAATAACATTAAATGGGATAGAAATTGGTATCATTAGGAGTTTTGTTTTGTGCTAAACTTAATGTTGTCCATGTTATCTTGTAAACAGTTAAAAGATGTACATGATTTATTATGTAAAAGTATTTATTGTAATAACTGATGAGCTTAGGATGTTATTTCTAGTCCTCTTAAGATATTATTGGGATGTATGGTATCAGTGTATTCTATGATGGTATTTATTCCCTATTCTTAACCTTATCTACTGTTTCTGCCATAGACACACAAGAGGGTAAGATAACCTTGTGAGATCTTAAGCACCTAGTTCTGTATTTGCATTTTCTTAACCTGTGGAGTGCTCATTAATAATTATGCACCCTATAGTGCATAATTATCATTATTAGATATAGGTGAACATGAATGTAAACAATGAAGGCGTGTGTGGGAGGGGGTAAATCAACATAGCCCGAGTTGGCATTTTCAATCTGATGCTCCCCCATTCTGACCTATCCTGACACTCCACAAGTTAATCAATTTTTTTTTTAAGCAGCAGTCTAGTCTTCTCTCATGTATATGATTTTTGTTATTATGTTTTCCATCATGTGGTGCTAGCTGTTATTTCAAAGAATGGGGATTTTTTCCTTTCTTTATGCATGACATTTAGAGCAGTAAATGGCTTTGAACTAGATAGATTGGTCTATATGATTTCTGTTTTCAAATGCAGTGATTCAAGTTGTAGTGTAGATTTATTTGTTTGGCTGTAAGAAAAGTGAAGTTAATTTTGTGCTGGATGTCTGTCTTGCTTGGTTAACATGTGATGACCATTGGGTTGTGTTGTACATAGGAAGTATATTTTCAATGTAATTTACTTGGTGGAAATGGCTCAAAGTAGATTGCATAGAGAAGATATAAGGTTTCTCTATATCAACTGGTCCCAAGTTTGCTTTGATGTATAATGGTTTCTGCTTTAACCCTTTAAATTACACATTTTAAAGAAATAGCACAAGTTAATTTTTGTTATCTTTCTCAGTGCAGTACTCTAAGTGCTGAAATAACTTTTGAAGGTTTGGATGCATTTTCAGTATTTTATTTTATTTTTTTGCAGATGAAATGTCAGTTTGCAGTATTTTTATTTTTCTAGAATTGCGACTGCATATTTTTGATGTTGAAAAGATAGTTTTATACTATATTCCATTTTTTGCAGGGACATTTTATGTAATGAGAAGCTCAATCCTATTTGGAAATTTGATTATTCTTTGCCAGTGATATTTTTTGGACTGCCTTGTCAAACATATTTTCCTTTGCATGACCATGATCATCATTTTCTTCCTTCTCTTCTTCATCTTCTTCACTGTATTTATAATAAGTTAAATAGAAAAATAGGAAATTTGATCTCAGTATAATATTTTATGAAGAAGAATATACATTTTCATTGAGTATGTATAACTAAAAGTTTTAGGCAAAGATTTGTTATACTTTTTAGAGGAAAGATGAAATTTTGGTAAATTTTCATTTTTATATTAACTGTTTTTTTCTCTCTCTTTTTTTAATGCAGTTGTATTTTGTAATAGATTTTTTCTTTGTTTATTGCCAGGGAATTATGAACAGATTGTGATCACAATAAATTTTGAAAATTTCAATATTGTCATGATAGTAGTCATTATTATGTTATTGTTGTTATTATTTTTGCTATTATTGTTCTTGTTATTACAGTTATTATTATTATTATTATTATTTTTTTTGTTATTATTTCTTTGTAATTGTTATTATTATCATCATCATAATCATCATCATTATTACAACAGTGATTATCATTTTATTATTATTATTAAAGTTATTATCATCATTACTATTACTATTACTGTTACTGTTACTGCTACTATTACTTTGACATATCTCATTTGGCTTTCCTTAATGACATTGCAGCTCCTGGAAGCTAAAACTGTATGTGCGGTGTTCAAAGACAACTCCCAGCTGTGTGGAGAAGTTTCTGAACGTGTGATCCAACACTTCATCCACTGCATTGAAACATACGGACGCCACGTGCAGTACCTCAAATTTCTTCAGACGATTGTCAAAGCAGAAGGACAGTTTATCAGGAGGAGTCAAGATATGGTGATGCAAGAGGTAGGTAGTGGTCTTTAATTTTTGTGATTGGGTTTAAGGTTGTTTTGAACAGGTAAATATAGAGTAGGTTGCATATATGAACCCCTCAGTTGGGTGAAGTTTGTCAGGTGTTGTTTATATTGTAATTTTTGTTTTATTTTATTTTATCTTTTCCCCGTAGTTGGTTAGTGCTGGTGAGGATGTGCTAGTGTTCTACAATGAGAGAGCTTCATTCATCATGTTCATAGAAATGATGAAAGCAGATCGTAACAGGATGGATTACGATGAGAGTAGCCAACTCAGGTATTTGGATTTGCTCTTTTTTTTACAGAATAGTTCATAATTGTTAACTGTAGTATCATGTGAATGATATTAAATGTATTTTATGTTTTGATATCTCTTGTTTTGATTCTGAAGGATGAATATAAGATTTTAGATTACAGAGATGGTGACTTTTTCGAAAAGGTTTGTGTGTTATAAAAGAAAAAAATATTGTTGTAGTAGTGTTTTAAGGAGTGATCCTTACTTAATCTATGAGATCATATGCATTTGATATTTCATTTATGATTATTGAATCATTAATTATCCCCAAATTATATTATATTTGTAATTATATAGTCATTGTAAACACCAAAAACTTTTGAAGCTTTATGATAGTTAATTAAGTTAAGGTGAGCATTATCTGCTGAAATAACATATTTCTTAGTTGTTTTGAAGTGAAGGGTTCCTTAAGAGTTAGACATCCACTTTTTATTTTTTTTAAAGGAAAGTTGTGCTGTATGTATTGTTTTTTTTTCAGTTATATCCATTTTTAATACAGGTGATACACCTCATAAAAAATCTTTTTTATCAATTTTCTTGTTATAGAATTAATAAGAGAGAAGAAAAAAAGTAGGAGGGTTACATAAAAAAAAGAAAAGAAATAAACAATTCAGAATGGCTTTTCATGGAAAACTGCCATAATTTTCACATCCCCCAATACTTGAAGTAACCAAGCAAGCTGCATTACAGATATCACATAGAACTGGTGAAACTGCTGGCGTGCTGCACCGAGGGAAAGAATGCTTCAACAGAAATCAAATGTCATAGTCTCTTACCTTTAGATGACATTGTGGCCATGGTTGAACACAAGGATTGTATTCCGGAGGTAATTTTTTTTTTTCTGAATCTTTTCATTTTTATTTTTTTTATTTTTTTATTATTATGGTGCTGTTGCATGTAGAAAGGTGATGGCCTCTTTACTATGGGATTTAGTTGCCAGCAAAATGTTGGGAGCATTTATGTGCTGCTTATTGCCAAGCCAAGAGGAAGGTTTTCTTTTTGCACATTTTTCAAGAGTCTGGATTTGTGGAATACTATCAGTAATATCTGTTGCTATCTTATTTAAATATCTATTTACCTTTTTTAAAAAATTATTTAAAAGATTAAACTAAAGAATAAAGGGTTGTTCCATAAACTGATATTATACTTTCTATTCACAAGAACTTTTTATTCACATTAAACCTTTCTTGATGCTACAGTTTTAAGGAAGAATCATTAATTTTCATTTTTGGAGGGAAACATCTTTTTTTTAGAATTATCCACATATCCATCTTAAAGAATGATGAAAATCTTCCTTCTGGTATGGGTAATATATTTTATATTTTCAGATAAGTTCTTCCACCGGCTCCTGAGTGTCCAGCTCGAAAATTTACAATTCTTTTTTATTTGTACTTGGGAATCTCTGTTACTAAAGTATCATTCCTCTAGGTACCACATTGAGCTTGTAAACCTGCTCGCTGAACTGACAGAAGGCAAGAACGTTTACACCGAGATAAAATGTCACAGTTTAATTACACTTGATGACGTAGTATCGATTGTGACGCACCCTGAGTGTATCATTGAGGTATTGTGATTGTTACCGTGATAGAGCAGATGCAGTGTCTGGTGTGCTTATTTGTTATTAGTTTTGCCATGTCTCTCTCTTTCTTTCTTTCTTTCTTTCTCTGTCTCTCTCTCTTTCTCTCTCTCTCTTTCCCTCCCTCTCACTCTCTCTCTTTCTCTCACTGTCTCTGTCTCTCTCTATCTATCTCTATGGATCTCTATCCATCCCCTCCCCCCTTCTCTTTTTTTTCTCTTTTCCCTCTCTTTTTCTCTCTCTCTTTCTCTCTCTCTTTCTCTCTCTCTTTCTCTCTCGCTCGCTACCTCCCTCCGTCTATCCCCCATGCTTCAGGAAACACGCAGTCAGCTCAGTACTCTTGTGTAACCGAGTCGTCTTTGGTACTCGCTTAAGATCTTAATGATATAGAAGACTACTGCTTTTGATGTCCTTTCGGACTGTGTGCCTTTGGTCATTTTT
Organism: Penaeus japonicus; assembly: GCA_017312705.2. Taxonomy (NCBI): domain Eukaryota; kingdom Metazoa; phylum Arthropoda; class Malacostraca; order Decapoda; family Penaeidae; genus Penaeus; species Penaeus japonicus. The sequence continues at coordinate 89,232 of BOPN01000325.1, read as the reverse complement.
TTCGTATTTAGTACACCAAAGGAGTCCTTTGCCCAAGGTTATTATCGTAACAGGAATGGTTGAATGGATATGACAGGGACTCTACTCTATATTAATTAACGCAATATAGGTCGTCTCATTCATCGTCTCAGGAACAGAAAGCATCTTCCAAAAATATAACCATTGGATGGGGAAAAAAAATACAAACAACAAAAACATAAAAAACGGAACTCTAGCTTCAAAGAAAGAAAATAAAGAATAGAAAAAAGGACCAATTTCCTTACGCGTGTGTTAACATCTTTTACGAGTTTCCGACGAGAAGATCCAGGCCGAAACTTGGACTTTGATTAAGTAATTGAAGCCAGAGAGGAAGAGTTTCCCGCGGCGAGAGTCGAGTCGTAGCGATTCCCTGAGCGGAACACGGACGACGGACGACGGACGGGGTTCCCTGTTTCACCGCTGGGTTCCGTGGGCTTTTTGTGAGGGAGGGCGTTTGCGTTCGGATGAGGCTGGTCTCGGCATCTGTGGTGATGGTATAGGAAAGGAGATGTGAGTGATGGATGGATAAGTAGAACATAAGTAGAAAGGTAACGGACAGAAAACACAAAGACAGATATATACTTTCACGGACAGTGTATGTATATATACATTCATATATATATATATATATATATATATAGATAGATATAGAGATATATAGATATATAAATACTTACATATACATATATATACACGTATATATAACCTCTCCCTCTCCCTCTCCTTTTTCATGATTATAAAATGCTGTCTTTCTTTCATTTTTCTTGTGTAGTTTCTCTTTGATATAAGGATAGCTTCAGCAGCAATGAGGCAACCACTTCAGGCATTTAAGAAAAAGGCTGCCTGCAGATGTGCAAAGTGGTGGATCTAAGAATGATATTGTGGAATTCCTTCTCTTTGAGTTTTCATTTTCATTTGCACTTTGTGATCTCAGACTCCGTAAGCTTGAAGCTTTTTGCCTGTTACTGCTGTAGCATTATCCCATTGTTATTACTACTTTTTTTCACTTTATTGTTGTTATTCTGCTGTGTATTATATGATGTAATTATATTAAATAATGTATGAACCTGATTATACTAATCAGTTTTATTTTATTTTATTTTTTTGTTCACACACATACTCATACAAACTAACATTCAAACAAACTCTTATGTTTACATGAGCTCTCATGCTCATATAAACTCTCACACTCCCATGAAATCATTCGCTCACACGAACTCACACACTCACATAAACTCCCGCACTCACAAGAACTCTCATGCTTACAAGAACTCTTGCAGTCACATGAATATTCACACTCACATGAACTCTCAAACTCACATGAAAACACACGCACATGAACTCACATGTGAACTAACACATTTATACTGTTATGTATATAAATTATATAGTTTTACTAAAAAGTATTCATAGATTGTTTATGTGGCATGCAAACCACTTTACTTTGAAACTTTTATTGATGTTTAAGCATTACAACTGATGTTATATTTCTTATCAAAATTATTCTACATTGAATCTTACAAGTTTTATTATATAGCTGCTGATATAATGATATTACCAGGAACTTTTTACAATTACCTAGCCACATTGTTTTAAAAGGTGTAAAGTACATTTTTGATAAAAATCATTCTCTTTATATCTAGAACTTTTTACAAGGAGAGATAGATAATTGTTATTCTATAATAACAGAAAGAAAGCATGTTGAATAGCAATTGATAATGCAAGTAAAGGTGAGAATGAACAACAATAGTTCAGATGGTATTATCAATTCATTTACAATTCATTAGGAAGCTCATATAGTTAGCATTTTATCCAGGTCAGCACAATGATTTTTAGAGAAAAAGGGAAAGAATGTTGAAATTAAAAATTGACTATAATCCTCATACATGAGCCACCACATTCATAAATAAAGGTGTAACATTTTTCTTGACATGACATTATTATATACTTCAGGGCTGGAAAAAAATGAACTCATATATACATATATATATATATATATATATATATATATATATATATATATATATTTATATATATACATATATATATATATATATATATATATATATATGTATATATATATATATATATATATATATATATATATATATATATATATACATATATATATATACATATATATATATATATATATATATATATATATATATATATATATATATATATATATATATATATATATATATATATATATATACACACACACACATACATATATATATATATGCGTATATACATACATATATTTTTTTTGCATGGGGGGAGGAGGGTATTGGGAAGAAATTTTCACTTCAATATTAGATGCATTATAAGATCAGACAATTAAGGTAAGTTCCTCATATCATGCTTTGATATCATATCTTGTGTACCTGACTTTAATTTGCAAAACCCCTTGAAACTATTTGGTATGAGGAAATCTCATGACTCATTGGGTTCATGAATAATTTGTAAGAAGAATGCCTAGTAACAATGGCTAACTTCCTTGTGCTGTGCTGTTTGCTTCTCAGCTACATGCATATTGCTCATGGCATGCCAGATTTCAATAAGTAATACTTACTCAGCAAGTGCTATGAATAATTTTTAAGGATATTTTTAATTATGGATGATATTTACCTCTTTCAAAGTAGTTGATGTTAAATTGTTAAGTCACTTGTTATGGGAAGAGAGATACAGTGATAAAAATTGACTATTTGCTTCCAGCCCTGATGATTGAAATGAACTGAGTAAAATGCCATTTGTATATATTTTATTACAGTTCTGTCATGTATTATTTATACCTTTTTTTGTTCAGTGATTAGGTTCACATTGTCATCTCTTTTATGATAATTTTGTTTCCTCATTGTGAAAGATACATAGTTTCAGAAGTTTGATTTTTTAAATAGATTTTTTCTCTGGTGCTGGTGTAAGAGAATGCCAGAATATATTTTTGTCTGTTTTGTAATGTTGATATTTGAGTTGTGTGTTACTATACTTGTACCATGTTAGATATGTTATAGTGAATGACTACAACAATATTTGCATGTGTGTAGTACTGAAGATGTCATGATGTACAAAGATTTGCAAGTCAAAAATTATCATGTTAGTAGTGATAGTATTACTGAATAATATTATATATAATTTTTGTTTTTAAGATCTGATAATTAATGCAGCCTATGATATGAATAATCTGTTTGGAAACATGATTTCATCTTAAAAACTTTATATGTTGACTTAACTCTTATTTGTGGTATACAGTATAATACTCATATTGCCACCCTTTTGTCACAGGTTAAAGAAGCCTACATCAATTTCCTAAATCACTGCTACATCGATACGGAAGTTGAGATGAAAGAGATCTATAATTCCCACCACATTTGGAGTCTGTTTGAGAAGTCTTTCCTAGTTGACATGGGCCGAGTTGCCACTGCACCACCTGATAGAAGGCATGCAGACAAGTAAGTTTGAATACCTTAAGGGATTGAAGAGACTCTATGAATGAATGTATTAACCCATCCCCGACGGGGGAATTCTAGCCTTGAATGTCCAAATGCCGGGGTGTTTGAATTATTAGGCCTAAATCAATTGAATGGCTGGCACAATACTGTGCCGCCCGGCAACTGGGCTTTTGAATGCGCGGTACACATGCTGTACCACCCGTCCTGTGTGGGTTAATGAATCTCAAAATGAAAGTGGGAGTGAAGAGAAATTATGTTCTTCTAGTATTCTTTTGTTTAAACCCTCCATGATGGCTGTTTTTCAAGAGGTCAGAGTACTTTTGCATTGCATTTTTTTTTTTTTTTTTTTAATGCAAACCAGTTATTATTCAGTTGTCTAACTAATGCATCATACCAATTGCTAATTAATATAACTTTGCTGATATATCATATATGGACTCATATATCACACCATAAGTCAAGAAGATGATATAAAACACATCTTAGGATGCTTAGCCCAGGCTGAACATCTTACGATTCTCGGAAGAGTTAAACTAAGGACATCCTAAATAATGTCATGTGACATTTAGAGGAAAGAGACAAAAGAACATCTTCATGTTTAGTTTATTGTAATGCTGTTTTTCAATCTTGACAGAGCCTTGGAAAACTATGTAATCAACTCCCTCATGAACATCATCACAACTTTCTTCAATAGCCCATTTTCTGATCAAAGCCAGACAATTCAGGTAAGTAACATATATGGTTTGGAATGTGCGTGGG
>BOPN01000325.1:65000-67500 GCA_017312705.2 Penaeus japonicus | reverse complement strand
TGCGCGAATGGGCTAAGCATAGCTAGTTTTGATTATTTTTGTTAAGTTCTTTCTTTTTTTTTGGTATAGAATATAATTCTTTTTACTTTTAAAAAATGGAAAAGAAGTCACTGAGAATTTTATTAAGATAATGTGAGTTTCAGAATAACAGTTCAGAGTTAATAATTTACCACCATGCATATGTTGTAGTATTACAAGTGGTACAATTTTGTGCCTGTATTTGTAAGATGCAGTCCTAAGAATAATGATGTTAAAAAGAAGCATGTTTAAATGAGGTATTCAAAGTCACAATACCAACAGAATAATCATTGGATGCAGTTAAATATCTGCCTGATTTTCTAGCCTTCTTTATACTCTGTCAGTTGTTTTCTTTCTCCATAGCAATTTGTTAATATTATTTGTAAGGGATGTTTAGATACAGAAAGCAACAACTAGAAATGAATTTGAGTATTTTTGTTTTTCAAAGAATGTTTTATGAAAAAGGTTACGCTGGCAATAGTGCAATATCACCAGTTGGGAAGCTATAAGAATAGGCCTGCTACTAGCAAAAAAAATATTTTAAAGTACTTTTTGTTTGCTTTGTGTCTAGGAAAATTATATATCAAACATTATTTTCCTCCTGGTAAAGTGGTATTAAGCCTCATTTTGTATACTTTGCATTACATCTGATTCAGTGTTTGATTAAATGTGTTCATTATATTGATAATATTTTTTCTTCAAAAGATTTTCCTAGAGGAATATAACAAAGAAAGGAATGAATACTGTAGAATGTACATGTAATGTTAGTAATTGGAACTAGGTGTTAAAACAGATTAATATGTGTAATGGTAATTATGATACAGGAAATCCCAGAAGGTAAAGCCTTTATGTATAACCTACCAGATAAAAGCTAACCATAATTATTTTGTAGGCCATTTATCATGCTTAAAACAGTGTTTTGGAATTGTGTTTGTAGCATTCTTAGCAGTTTTGCAAGTTTAAGCAGTGTTGTTTTACCGACTTAAAAATATGCCTCTTTATATTTTTCTTTCATAGGAAGTCTAATGTTTGTGTGATATAAGGCCAGAGTATTTGTTTTTCTTTCTTTTTTATTTTAGATAATCCACCAAATCATACAAAAAAGAAATGCTAGCAGGAAGACATCTTTTGATATTTTTTCCCAAGCTCTAAGAGGAAAAATGTTATCATTAACTAGAACCTGTTTGACTTAAATGAGATCTTAGATGCTAAAGTAAAGAGGCCTATCATATATGAGGGACTCCTCTGGTGATTTAGAGCAAAGATTCTCTGTAAAAAATGGTTTCATCTTGTTTGAGATCATTCAGAGAATGTTTCTCAGTATTGCTATTGTCACCATTGACATTTTGTATATTTTATTTTGTTCCTTGATATGATAATATTACACCATAAAGCAAAGAAAAGATGATGAAAGTTATTTTAGTAGAGCTTTCTTTGTAAGGGAATCATCAGTTAATACAGTTGTTGTCCACTCTAAACATACCTAAACTTTCTTTTTTGTTCTTTTTCCCTTCTCCAATTTTTTCAGTAATAATTTAAAGGATCAGACAATTTCCCCCAGTAATAAGGAAGAGAAACAGGGTTGAAGCAATAAATTTTGACCAAATGTGGGACCTGAAATAATTATACCTATAATAGCCTAAATACAGGAGCCCTGAAAGTACACTTCAAGAGTTTGTGCTCATTGGTGGAGTGGTTAATTTTCATTGCATGCATGCACTTTACCTGCTTGCAGAAATACCTGGACGAGGCTCGCGACTTCTGGGGACAGCCTTATGTTCAGCAGTACAGTTCAGAAGTATGCATGCCCCTATAATGTCCATCTTGTCTGTCTGCCAGTGTTTTCTCTACAGGCTTACTGTTTGTGTCTTCATAATTATGCTGTTTATTTTTACAGCTTTTTATTTCTAATATTTTTTTATTTTTTATTTATTAACTTTATTCTTTATTTTTTTATTTTTAGTTATTTGTTTATTTGTTTATATGTTTATTGTCACGTAGTGATCTGCCATATGATTTTTTATGATTAGTATGCTTTTTTCCTTTTTTTTCTCTTTTCTTCATGACTGCTATATGTTGTCGCAATATGCATGCAGTTTGTTTGCGTTATGTTATCGTATTGGGTTTCTTTACTGAACTTTAACGTTAATGAAGGCAACTTTTGGGTAGGTTAGAATTTTTTGTAATGCAGTTAGACCTCAGCCCTTTGAAAAGTAGATCTTTAACCATTGTTGAAAGAGTGCTGCACATGCAGTTATAATTTGCAGATATGTTTTTTTCTAATAAGTTTCCAATAGAATATGTACAAACATTATTATTTTTTTAGCTCAATGATAGATGCACTAGTGGTATGGATTAGGACTCACCATACACTAAAACATCCATCTCCATTTCTACAAAAAGTTCATTTGGATGTGTGTGTGTAAAGAAAAGTTATCTATGTCTTTAAAGAAATTTGCAAGGAAGTGCATATCTCATTTTA
>BOPN01000325.1:47500-50000 GCA_017312705.2 Penaeus japonicus | reverse complement strand
TTTTGATAAACCAGAAGCTGTTCCTTATTCTTAAACATCTCCTGCTAATTATCCTTTGAATTAGGAAAATGATTGCTTTTTTATGGTTGCGATTTATTTAGAATGTTGATATTCCAGTCAGCTTTGGTGTATGGAAATACCTGCAGCTTTTGTATCATTATATCATTTCTGTTTATTTTTTTTAATAAGTAGAAAGACAGTATGTTGATTTTTGTCATGCCATTAAGCTGTCTGGATTAGATCTTGCTAACTGATATCACTTATACAGGCAGAAGAGGCACTTGATATAGGGAAATTCTTTAAAATAATTTTGATATCTAAAAGAATGGTATATATAAGGGGGCTCAACCTCTTTCATCATACTCTCAGTGTATGTATATATATATATATATATATATATATATATATATATATATATATATATATATATATATATATATATATTTATTTATTTATTTATTTATTTATTTATACATATATATATATATATATATAGATATATATATATATATATATATATATATTTATTAATTTATACATATATTTTATATATATAGATAAAGAGAGAGAGAGAGAGAAAGAGAGAAAGAGAGAGAGAGAGAGAGAGAGAGAGAGAGAGAGAGAGAGAGAGAGAGAGAGAGAGAGAGAAAGAGAGAGAGAGAGAGAGAGAGAAAGAAAGAGAGAGAAAGAGACGAAGTATGTGAAAAAAGTAGAACTTAGCCCTTTCCGAAAGAAAGGAAATACATATAGTTATATATATATACAAACATATTTATAGCTTCCAGTCATCATGATGTATTCTGCTGCTCAGACCATTAGCTCATAGAACCATAAAAGCTTTCTGATAATATCCCTTTGTATATATCCATTAAAAAAAAAATTGATTGAGATTCACGATTGAATATGCTAGTGCAGTCGGCGATGTTAAGAGGCAGCTTTTAAAATTTAGGCGGTGATGAATCTTACTTCTCTTTCAGATGATCTCTCAGGTACAAAGTCCGGAAGCTGGAGAGGCTTGTCTGTATCTGTGATGTAATTGCCATTGGTGTGTCACTCATGCTGTATGTTCTCTTCACAGGCTCTTGCATGCATGATTCTCAGTTGATATTCAATGTGTTCTTGCAAAGATTTCGATATTAATTGAAGAAGAAAGGGGTGTGGTGGGGTTGTTGTTAGAGTTGTCGGGAGTAATTACGTAATGTTGTTTATGTTGTTGTTTGATTAAGAAAGTTACAACAGTAACAGGACGTCATCGGAGAATGAGAATTTGCAATGTTAAAGCAAAATTCATGTTCAGGAATTCCATGAGTAATTGGGTAGACATAGTAGATGTTCGATTGCTATGAATGCCCAAGAATTCAGGATGGGCGGTCCAATTCTAAGCTTCCAGCCTATAAGCTCTCAAAGCTTTTGCTAAAAAAGAACTTTGCTGAAAGACTGAATTGCATGTCTCTCTCTCTATCTGTCTATCTATCTATCTATCTATCTATCTATCTATCTATCTATCTATCTATCTATCTATCTATCTATCTATCTATCTATATATATATATATATATATATATATATTTATATACATACACATATATATAACAATTGTTATTATACAAGTGGAAAATCAGAAATATGGGTTTGATAGTTTTTAATGATATTTACTTTTGGTTTATAAGCTTTAAAAAAACATGGTTGAGACTGCATACTTGTTACTTGATGAAAAAAAGAGAAATCAGTCATTCAATTTGGTTTCATTTTATACTTTAGGCTTTGTGATTATATTAAGAAAAGAATTTTGGAATCTGATTTTCATGACTTATTATTTATTTTTATTGTTGATACATTTCACCAAAATGATGCAAAGTTTATCCCTGACAGTTGTCTGGTAGGATGGACCACCTAGTAATTGAGCAAGACTTCCACTCTGTGGTGTCGGTCCTGGAAGCAGAGCTGCGACCACTGGTTGCTGCTGAGTTGTCTGTTCTAGTGGACATTCTCTACCAACCCCACTTGCTCTTCAGACCTGATAGTGAAGCCAGTATCAAGTGTCAGAATGGAGGATTTATTTCTAGGTAAGCCATCATTTTCTGTAGTGTTACTATTGATATTAGTGTGTTGCAAATTTGAGAAGGTTTAATTTAGGGGGGTATTTTCTTCATTGTCATCTTTTCTTTTTTATCCCCTTTTTATTTGGGTTTGTATTGAAAGCTATTTGATTATTTGGATATATTTATTATGTGAATGATCTTTCAGCTCTTTATCTTCTGCTAAGATTATTTCACTACATATTACTGAATAGTATACTGATGTTGCAGTTTTCTGTAACTTATAAGAAAAAAAGAAACTTAACATAAGGACAGTATGAGAAATGTTACTGAAAAGAAATTAGTTTCTCTTTATGAGATCTAGAGAAGGAAAGGAGAGTCACTATTTCTCTCCATTCAATAAAGAGAAGTCTATCAATGTCAAAATACTATTCCTTGCGATGCATAAATGAGCTAGAAAAC
>BOPN01000325.1:32500-40000 GCA_017312705.2 Penaeus japonicus | reverse complement strand
AAGATAAGTGAAGGGTATAATCATATGAAAATCCAATATAAGGAGATTAGCACTAGGTTGATCATTTAATAATAGATTGCATTTTAGATATCACTACATATATATGATATCACTACTCATTAATGATGGGATGATTTTGGCTGTGCTTGGACATTTTGTCAAGGTATTTTGAAATCTGCTGGCCTAATACCACAGGCTCTTTGTACGCTGAGGTGGTGGCCAACTGCAATGTGACTGATCAGCTGCGAGATGGCTAGACCAAACCATGACAAGGTGTTCACATCGCTCAGTAGGAAGACCAGCCATGCTATGGTGTGAACATCATGTCATCTGTCATTAAGGGGTTAAAGTATTGTATATCTCCCATTTGGTTTTGATCATGAAGGCAATGAGAGGATTTTTTTTGCACTCATTGGTAGGAAACAGATATTAGAAAAGAAGAAAAACATGTTTCCACTGATTTTTTGTTGTCATCACAAAAAATTACTAGCATATGAATGCTAATGGAAGCTAAATATTTGATAGTATAGGTAGAACATGTGTTTAGGTACTTTACATAAAAGTCCCTTCGATGACATATGTGTTTGCTATGAATTCCTGCTTGTTTTAATGATCTCTTGATAATGAATCACTCCATTGTTTCCCACTTAAATTTCCTCTTATGATGTTTGCATTTTCAGCATCTATAATACCTGTTTTTTATTGTATGGACTGTATTTATTTATTTTGCCCTCTAGTTCTAATACAAATGTTTGTGAAATCACTGTTGTGTTTAATCCCATTCATTAAAAGTGAGAAAATATCTGGAGGCCTGTAGATTGTCCCTTTGATTAGTGATCTGGGAAGGAGAATGGCTTTTAACCCTCTCGTGACGGGTGGTACACTACTGTACCGCGCATATTAGGCCCGTTCACTGGGGACGCGATACGGCGTCGTTTATTTAACTGATTTAGGCCTATGCGTTCGAGAGCCCCGGCATTGTGACATGCAAGGCTGGAATGCCCCCGTCGTGAATGGGTTAATTTTTTACAGATTATTTTGTTACCAAATTTGTCACCAAAAAGCAAATAATGAATCACTATTAATAGCATTGTGTATAGATCTAAGAGTGTAAGGAAATTTCAGAAATATTATGCTCAATTTATATAAATTATATCGCATTTGGGCATTTGATATAAGAAAAGAGTTTTATGATGTTTTACATGTCTGGAAATTTTTCTTTAGTTACTAATTCAATGTACATATGACTAAAGAAGTAAAGAAAGTGTTACAGATAGCAGACTGCGATTTATTATTAAAAGGCTTTCATTTTAATGTATCTCAAGAATCAACATTAGCTTTTGGAATTCATGATAAATCTTGAGCATGTTGGCATTCCTAAACACAGATATGAGTTTTAAAGGAGATTATCATAATGATTTTTGAAATTTTTATTCATAGAGATACGGTAAATTAGAAACTATTTTTTAATGTTAGCTTAATTTATGTTAAAAATAAAAATATCATCAGATGTCAAAGATTTAGAATGATTAACAAAATAAAGAATATCAGATGATTCACTATATGATAGGTTAGATTGATTTATATAGTTTGATATTGTTTCCATTGTATATGTATTGTGATTGGTAGTGAGATACAATTAACCCATTGCCAACAAGGTGCCTTATGACCTAACTGGTTGTCAAGGCGGTCGGTCTACAACACTAGTGGCACCAGCTATAAATTAGAGGGACAGGGAAAGGGTTTTCTCTGCTCTCTGTGTAACGCAGACTAGCCCAAACAATATTTTTCCATAAATCCATCATAAAATGCAAGTTTAGGCTGACTTTGGAAGCCTGTAGCTCTAGAGCCAATGCCATTACAACCATAATACTTCACGACTGTGTGCGTGCTTCAACTGTGAGCAGACTCTGATGTCGTGTCATGTATGCATTGACTCCTGTCTTTTAGGCCTAATTGGTGCCGACATGTATGTCATGACACCCGTACGCAATAGGTTAAGGTTCTTTCTTTTACCCTCATTGATAAGGTGTTTTGAGACAAAAGGTTTAAGCGACTGCTCTATTGTCAAAGTAAAAATTTATATATCAAGTCATAGCACTGTGTATTTTCAATGTACTGCTTCATGTGATATCTTAATGTGATGTCTCTCTGAGTGCTGTGATGGTTTGTGCAATGACCGCTAAACATCAGTGGATGTGCATAAATGTGTATTGCTTCCATTTCTTAACCCCATGCTGACAAGCCCAGCAAGAACAGGCAACCCCCTACTCCAGGCCTAAGTAATATTGCCTTAGGGACGTCACACTGGTGTATTGCCCCGTCATCAGGTACTTTTTACCGTGTCGCACAGGTGTGACGCCCCATCGTCATTGCGTTAAATGTCCATTATTTTCAAAGTACAATCTATTGCTGATGGACTTTGTTCTTGTACAGTGGTTTATTGTGTTGGCAGTTGATAACCTGAACCTTACTTTTATGGGATTTCGTGAGTTTGTGTCTGTGCATGTGCGTGTGCACATGTGCATGCATATATGTGTGTGAGTGTGTGTGTGTGTGTGTGTGTGTGTGTGTGTGTGTGTGTGTGTGTGTGTGTGTGTGTGTGTGTGTGTGTGTGTGTGTGTGTGTGTGTGTGTGTGTGTGTGTGTGTGTGTGTGTGTGTGTGTGTGTGTATATACAGTGGTTTATTGTGTTGGCAGTTGATAACCTGAACCTTACTTTTATGGGATTTTGTGAGTTTGTGTCTGTGCATGTGCGTATGCACATGTGCATGCGTATATATATGTGTGTGTGTGTGTGTGTGTGTGTGTGTGTGTGTGTGTGTGTGTGTGTGTGTGGGTGTGGGTGTGGGTGTGGGTGTGTGTGTGTGTAGGTGTGTGTAGGTGTAAGTGTGTATGTGAGTGTAAGTGTAAAAGTGTAAATGTAAGTGTTTAGACAATTACAAACAATATTTTACTGTATCCTCATCTGGAGCAGTTTTATAGTAATTTATTTGGCATTAGGTATTCTTACCTGTTTTATTCAGTTTATCATATTTAAGATATATCAGTTCATTAATGTCATAGAATGGGTCCAGTTATCATATAATGAATTTAGATATTTTTTCCCCTGTATCACCTCCAACTTATCTCCATCTAATTATTTCTACTGCTGCTGCTGCTCCTCCATCTGTTCCCCCTCTTTCCCTTACTTCTGATATTCTCATTAACCCCCAAAGGATGGAAAATTTCAAAGCTATGTATGTGCACAAGAAGGGGGATTTAAAACTGTTTAATAAACAAGGTAAAATTATGTAAACCTTCTACCATATTATGTTGGTGTTACAAACTAACATGAGTAGATAAATGCCATGTAATATGTGGCCATAGTATGGAAAGAAAAGTGTGATTTAAACTAGTTTACAAATGAAAAACAAAGGTCAAATTACTTTTGCCATCTTTTGCCATTTGTTGTACCTGAGTGCAGCAATTGCTGTATATCATCCTTTAGTAGTAATAAAGTATCTATTTCTAATTGTTCAAAAAATTGATGAAGCTTTCAAGACTATGTACATCCTAGGTCATTGCACATTCTATGCATACATGCATTTAGCTTTAAAAAGACTGCATACTGGGAATTACTTTAAATGACTTTTGACGTTTGACAAACCCAAGCTCATTTTATTATAACAGATGACTTATAGTTGTGCATATTTCACATTGTATAGTCAGTATGCAGTTCTTTTGGCAGGTATTTTATTGGTAAAGTACAACCTTGTGTAGTAAAATCATGTTTTAAAACTTGCTGAATTATGCTAGTTAATAATATTGTGATGATGTATTTTAAATGCTGGTTTTCGCAGTAGTGAGTGAGTGTTTCCTTATTTTTCTCTCTCTGTTTTGTACTGTGGTCCCTTGTATTAAGAAATGATTTCCTATTTTTCATTTTTGATAGAATTGTGTTTTGAATGAGAAGAAAATATGCATAGGAAGATTAGGAGAGTTTTATTTAGACCCTTTTTCAGGTCATGGCTTTTGTCTTTATTGTTCCTTATATTTATTGTACTTGTATTTTATGAAAACCTACAGGCCCACCTTTCTTGTGATATACCAAGTGAAAATTTCAAACAACCCATTTATCTGCATGTATCAATACTTCTCCTGTTATGTGTATATAATTATTTGAGCCTTTGTTCTTAAATAAGGATTTGTTATTGATTCTCTTGCCATGAGTCATGTTGAATTATCATGTTTATAAATCAGTGTAAATGATGATAATGATTGGCATATTTGTTTACTTTTATGAATCATGCATCAGAAGTGGAACTTATGAGCTGCATAATTTTATTTTGTCTCTCTTACTAATGGATTAAACATTTACAAATATATTTTTTATTTTCTAAGCCAATAGTAGAGGGTATAACTGAACATCATTTTTCCCTAAAATATAGCTTATAGATCGTAGTCAAATAAATGAAGGCTTTGATCAGAAGTTAATCAGATAGACAAAATCTAAAATAGATTTTCCTTGCCAGGGAGATGTATTGCGAGAGCTGCTTCTGAACAGGTATTTTGACCAGTGGTCAAAAAGGGAGGCAGCAGATTACAACACGAGGCAATCACCAAGCCAAGGAGGTAGAGTACTTGGTCATTGACTCCCATTTTTTTTTATTACTCTCTCTTTTAAATTTCTTTTGCATTTTGTTGTATTTAGGCACATTTTAATATCTTAGAATTCAAATAAAAAGTATTATTAGGTGCTACAGTATTACTGTTATACTAAGTTTATGGTCAATCAGTTATGTATTGGAAAAAATTTTCAGTGATATAAGTCAGATGCTTATTAACCCATTAACCCATTCACGCCGGGGCCGTTCCGGCTTTCCGCGGTCGCAGTACCGGGGTTCTCGAATGCATAAGCCTAACGCCTCGAGATTCTCGGGCACACAAGCCGCGAGCCTGGGTTGCCTGCTCGCTCTACCCGAGCGCGCGGCTTCCCCTCATAGCTCGTCCAGGGCGTCTGACGCGGAAACCACAATACGTGCTATCACGTCACCCGGTGTGGATGGGTTAACAACAAGTATATTATGGCTCTAAATGGTCAAAACACTGAGATATTTCAAACGCATAAGCCTAACGCCTTGGGATTCTCACCTGCACTAGCCATGGCCAAGCACTGTATGCCCGATCACCCGGCACGCTGGCCAGGAGGATAGGCACGACGAAATATCTCGTCCCTGACGGCTGACCCTGCCGCCACTTGACATGATATCTTGTCACCCATTGTTAATGGGTTAAGTAGTTCACATCTCCCCCCAAAAATTGCATCTATAGTTGTGTTTAAACCTCTGATTAAGAAAATGTGATGGTCACCTCTTTAGATATGAACTTGAAAGCACTTAATTAGTGTTCTGTCCTTGCATCTTCCGTTATCCTTTGCTCTCTTATTTCTTTCTTTCTTCCTGTAATTTACAGACATAGTTCAGCGTCGTTCCGGCAAAACCCTAGCAGAGGTACAGTGTGACTTGGCCAAGAAAGGAGCAGCAGTTTTGGTGGTAGACTTGGTGATGAAAAGTCAGAAGTGTAACAGGATATTTGTAGAAGCTGTGGAACTAGGCATAGCACTGCTTGAAAACGGAAACCGGGAGATTCAGGACATGCTCTACAACAAACTGAGGGAGAGTGATAAATCACAAAACTTTTTCAAGGTAATCTCAGACTGTTTGAGTGCATTTGCTTTAGTCAATGTAGTAGATTTTTAATATTTCTTCATAGTGTAATGTCTATGATATGGATTTGTAATAAAGTTGTAGGTTGGGTATACTGATTTAGTGAAGTTACATGATTGCCAAGTTTACCTTAATTAAAAGAGTAAAAAGAATGTGATGATATTATAAGCTGCTCTCTCTTATTTACCCTTGAAAAAACAGGTGTTTAGTACCAAGATGAAAGAAGCAGTGCAGGAGATTCGCAACACTGTCACTGTCAATACCTCAGACATAAGTGCCAAAAGCAGTGATGATAAAGATGTACAGAAGGAGGGAGACAAATTAACCAGAAAGAAAGGAGGTGAGGCTGTTTGGATATATTTATTCCATAGATATTTCTACCGTTTTCAGTGTCTATTAGTTGATAAAGTGATGAGCAAACAGGTTTTTGGAATTATGGATATGTTGCATAAAACAGTTTACTCTTTCTGAATGATTTATTTTAAAGAAGAGTCTCCTATTGGTTGTTTGTTTTAATATGCATCAGTATCATATTTTGATTTAATTTTGGATTTACTTTAGTGTTGATTCTATAAGTTAGAATCATATCTATTATTTTTTTTTACACAATTCCTGTGACTCAGTATGTAAATTTATTTTAATAACTTAGGTTCAGTACCCCAGTAACTTGGGACACTGAAATTAGTGGAATTAAATATTTTTTTATTACTTGAAATATAGCAACTTATGTTCATCTAAAATTATGGAAATATATTTCTGTTTATATGGAAACGATATTTAGCAAAGTCCTTCTTATGATTCTAACATAATTTATTTATTTGAAAAGTAGTCCTTTGGATCAGAAGTTGAAGTTGTATATATATATATATATATATATATATATATTATATATATATATATATATATATATATATATATATATTTATATATATATACATACATACATACATACATACATACATACATACATACATACATACATACATACACACACATATACACACATATATGTATATATACATTATATGGCGAAAAAACAACCCTGAATTTTTTAGAATTGTATTTTTTTGAAGAAGTTGTATTGAAATATTTTCTGTATTTTCATATCTTGACTTTTGTATCTTTTTGTATTTTTTTAGTTTTTTCTTTGTGAGTTAGAAAGTTTTGTGAATATGCTTTGCATACAACTTTTAAAATGATACGTGACCAGCAATATTTATTTCACATAATCATTACAGTTTTATGTGTCTCATATTTGTAACAGGCATCAGAGCTTTGGCTAAAGCTAATTCAGAATACCTCTGGAAGAACAACTATAAGTCTTCTACTCCTGAGAGAGAAAAAGATTTGTCTGTAGTTTTAAGCCTCCGATCCTTTGGTAGAATGGATTCAGTGGAGTCGGTAACTTCTCTTAGCAGCGACTTGTCTTTAGATTCGGGTTTAGAAAGTCTTGCCATTGAAAGCACTGTTAGAGAGAAGCATTCACAGGCCCCCTTGGAGAGTAGAAAACTTTGCAATAGATCTGCCCTTTGTGCCTACAAGAGTAAAAACATTAGTCTGGATGAGAGTAAGTCTAGTAGCAAAGCTCCTCACAGTCACTGTCTTAGCCGTAAGAACACCAGTTTTGATGAGTCATTGGTAGATCTGAGAAGTCAGGATGCTAAGGTAGATGCAGTAGGAGTTTCCATCAAGGAAAATGCTGGTGAAATATCCAACAAAGGCCCAGGTAAATGTGCTTTCAATGCCAAGGAAAACAGCAGTAATATTAGTCAATGTGGCAAATCGCAGAGCTT
>BOPN01000325.1:12500-15000 GCA_017312705.2 Penaeus japonicus | reverse complement strand
AATAAGCCATCAACAATGTGCAAGACAAAACATATTAAACAGAAACAGTACAAGAGATGAAATATAACACAGCCCGAAGAATAACATACAAATCAACTGTTACATTTTAAGTCAAATACAAGTCATCAGATGGTTAAACCATAATGTTATCTACTGAGGAGTCTGACTCTTAACACCACAGCATATTATTCCTTTATTATAGCTATATTAAATTAAAGGGTTAACTACTTACATAAAAAATCTATCTAGACTTATTTGGAAACATCTCATTTGTTCATAAATCATTATTACAGTTGTTATTGTTATTTTAGATAATTAGGAGCTTTGAAAGACACTATTTTCCATCATGCAACTTCCAGACCAGGGATTGCATTATGAAACAACAGATATCTATATACTCCTCAATCTGTCAAAAGAAAATATTGTTATATTGTATTTATAAATATTTGAATAGGAAATATGTTCATGGGCGTGGAGATTACAACTAGATTTCCTAAAAGCAGCAATTCCAATTCACTTACTAGCTTTCACCTTCATTTCTCTATCTTGCACTACTATGATATATTATTTGTCTTTTCCTTCAGATGCATACAAAGTTTTATCTTGCATCTGTATACTGTTAAGTAATGACATAGCTAGAGGAAAGCAAAATATCAGAACTTACAAGTTTTGCAGTTGGCTTTCCTATGCCATGCCCTGCCTTTGTCAGTACAGATATATAACGAATTGGTCTGAGCTGGGTTCTGGCCAAGCTTTGCTGCATCTCTGTAATTAGCTGGAAAGAGTGAAAAAGCAGAACACTATGTCATCATTTGCTGTAAACAAAAGTGTGGCAGGATACTGGAGAGAGGAGAAAAAAGGGAATAAAATACTTATTAGTATGTGTAAAACAGGGAAAGAAAAAAAATATATATGTGAATTCAAATAATGCATAAACATAATTAAATATTATCTTACCTGCACACCCTCTGGTGGAGTTCAAACATTATGAAGTGGTGAGTACTTCAAGATATTCTCAAAGTATTCTTTCTCATCAGGATTTCCCAACTCAGAGCACCAGGCATAGCCAAAGGTGAACTTGTGGAATCTAAGCATATCCATCACCCTGGTCAAGCAATAAATCCATTATAGGAACATATTGCTCTTCCTCAGTTATAATTATATTCTCAAACTGAATATCAAAATCAGAGTTACTTTTCATTCAGTGGAAAGTACTTGACCCGTAGCTCAGTGGTTTGCAAAGCTACAATCACCATCATAGGCAGTATCGCTGTCACTATCAGGAAAAACTCCTCACCTCTAATGATACTGACCCAACCTGAGCAATGGCAGCCCCAAATAGGTCTGGTCTCTGGTTTATGCAAGCCCCCGTTAGATCCACCCTGTAAAATGAAAGTGCAGTACTTTAAAATACTCAGAAAATAAGTGTCTTCCTTAAGATTCTATAAAGCTAAACTTGGAACAATTACTTATTACTTCTAGTTGTAGCCAAACATGGTAAAACTCACCCACCACCTCTAATGTTAGGTATAGTCAAGACTCCCTTAGAGGTGCATGAAGATGACTCTAAAGGCCACAGAAGTATGGCTGGATGCTGATGTTAGATCCTCCGTATCCATAGAGCAAATTTGGTGCAGTCCCATCCATTTTCATGCTTGAGTAAAACATTTGCTTCATCTCAAATTGAGCAGCCTTCAATCTTGATTTCTCTGAATACCTGACAGATGATAAACAGTAATGCAACTTTCAGCTGTAAAAAATGTATTGAGACACAAATAACAGCTTCAACAACAAGCAAGCAAGCCCTCGTTAGATCCACCCTGTAAAATGATGCAGCGATTTGAGGTGTATCCCTCGCTGATCATGTACTCAGCAGCTGCTTGGAAATTGTCAAACACATTCTGCTTGTTGAACTGTAGTGATATGAAAACAATGAGGTTAAGAGATTTGACATCTTGAATGTTCCTGAACGACCTGTCGATCATCCTCTATACCTGAATGACCTTTTGATCATCCTCCCATCCGTTCGGCCACTTCCAACTACCATCCGAGGTTGTTTACCTGGAATGTCTGGACAACCTCGGGCTCGGATCAGGTGAGAGGGGTCGCAGAGAGACGATTGGCAGCAAGACGGATGCCATTGACGGAGGGACAGAGTCAAGAGGCAGAGCAATAGCCAGATCGGCAACCTTTTCTTTTATTGTTATTTTCTTCCACAGGCATTTCTCTTACTTGATAAGTTAAGTATAAACCTGTATGGTACTTTCTCAATAAAGTGTTTTAAATTACATTATCCTGTGTGGATTATATGATCCTTATTAAGCTAAGCCTCTTCATGTCTAATGTATATTTGAACATGAAATCTTTGTTTCAAATTATAAATTTGACTTGTCTGTTTCCTTAAAATCTTCCCACACTACTAAACCATCTAATTTTAAAAGGGAACATCATAATATGCCTAGTAAAGAGCAGAATCGCCCTTACAGAACAATCTCCCAGC
>BOPN01000324.1:548141-555641 GCA_017312705.2 Penaeus japonicus | reverse complement strand
GGATATAGAATGTGACAGCATCTTCCCAGTGACTAGCGAACACGGTACGAAATAGAAAACAGAAAAGTTTTTTTTAGAAAGCCGATGAGAAGGCAGGGATTTCCCCCCCCTCCGTCCTCTTCCTCGAGTGGCGTTTGACCCTGATAGACTTTTTTCTCGGCCCTTTTTAAGGTCTTCTTCTCGGCTCCCCTCGCTTGTGCTTCGGGGGGAGTGAACACCCTTAGACCTAGGAGTTGGAGGAATAAGACACCCTTCACCCTCCTTATGGCACAGGGCGAGATTCTTGCGAGGAGGAAGGGCTGAGCAGTTTGACCGTCGTCGATAAAGTCAATATGTTTAGCAAGCAGCACGTGTAGTTAGTGGGTGTGGAATGGGTCGTTGTTTCAATATCCTTTCTTCCAGCGATGGGCCTATTAACGAGGGTTTTTCACGAGTGGGAAGAGAGAAAAGTCCCGGAGGAGGAACTAAGCTCTGGGCAGGATCACGGAAGGTCGAATGACTCTTTCCAATGTACTGTTGTTAATTTCGAAAATCTCACACTTCCTAAGGGACAGGCGTGTTTAAATGACCATGCAGTGGGAGATGTTGCAAATAAGCCTATCTTGTGTTGCTGATTATTGATGGAAAGAGACATTTCTGCAACTTACCAAAAGTAGGACAGGATGACAGGAAGTGACCAGAATGTACAGAAGTGCATGACAATTATGTGATGTATTTTTATTTTATGGTAGTGAGGATATGATATTTGTGATGTTCGATGATATTATGATATGACGATTAAGAGTACAATATAATGAGTAGTGATAAGCTTTTATTTAAATAAAAAAACAAGAGTATAAGCTTGTGAAGATATTTAAATATCTTGTCTGTCAGGTCATTCCCTTTTCACACTGTTAGGCCAGAGTGGCAGTGTTTTTAACGTTTAGAATTTCCCTCGTTTAGTTGAACTGATTTTTAGAGAAACTGACTCGGGGATGCTTTTTCTGCGAGGATTTGTTGATTAAACCTTGTCGGAGATTTACCATATTGTTTGTTTATCGTAAAGGAAATCAGGGTATCAGGATGTATGGTAGATTGAATATTTTATGGTTAATTCTTCTAGAGGTATTTATTTATTTATTTATCTTTTTTTCTTTCTTTCTTTCTTTCACTTTATAAGTAGACATATTTATGGTCTATATATATAAAAAAAGTCTTGGGTTTATGTAGTTTTGCCAAATTTTCTTTATTCTTGAGAGTTGATGTAAATGAAAGAAATTAGTTGTTATACTGCTAATAAATGATATTTATATTGGATGTGAAAACCAACTGCATAGTATTTTCAGTGAATTTCACTTTGAAATTATCAATATATGAAAGGAGAAAAGGTATCGGAAATCAGAATAAGACGCCAATAATGCCATTCAAAATCAGATTATTTCTTTATAATTATATGGTCTACACTCTATCCAAATCCAATTATTACTTACTGTGATTGTCGAAGGAAGACCTACAATCTGGGGTCCAACATGATAACGGCTCGTCAAGTGATCCACAGGGCTTCTGTACTTCATGCTCTGGCAAACACCATCAAATCGCTACCACATTTATGCTGGTAAAATGGAGCTTGGATTGTTTTTCTATTTGATGATAAACATCCAGGAAGGTCTATGAAATTTAGCTTAGCAGAGAACTCATGGTATGGACTTTGTTGGCCTTTGAGTGAGTACAGATAGGTGGCTCATCGGCTTGAGTTCTGCCGTTAATTTGTGGATGTATTTGAAACATTCGCTCTAAGTTAAGAGAAAATGAGGCAGGACCTTGCAAAGAAGAAAGATAAGAGTTCTTTGTAATGGATATAGGTTTATTAGTCTAATTTACATTTTTGGGGAAGCTCCTGACAAATGCAATATTGCATAAGTAGTAGATGTTATAAGAACTTTTGGGATAGTAAATAGCTCTGTTGAAAATGAACATTAGTGGCATTTGATTTCTTATATGGATGAGTATGAAAAACTGTTTTTCAAAATAGGACTTTTTTTATATTTATATTCTGTGTACAATTTAGATCCACTTGAAATTTACTGTAACCTGCGACAGGAAGCAGTTGATCATAAGTCCAACCTGCTAGTTGATCACTGTGAAATACTTGCCTGAGCCTCAACTCATTTGGCACTCTGAAAGAGGCCAACAAATCTCAGCGACGTATATTCTGAAAAGATAGAACTTGGACTAGTTTTTAATTTGGTGATAATAAGCCAGGGGGGGTACACAATCCCTATTTTGCCAGAATATTCTATACATGGTGGAACATTTTTGACATTTGCCATAGTACTGAGAGGAGTGGAGACCACATAGAGGCCAGTGTGTGATGCACTATAGTTATATTTTCCAGAAGGTGGTTTTATGGATATTATTTGAGTTATGGAGAAACTACTATAGAATGTGTTTTGTTGGAAAACAAGAGTATAACCAAAAATTGTCAAGCCAGATTTCTCTAAATTTTCAGTGTCCATTTTTATAATGCTAGCTTCACTGAATAGATTTATGAAGGGATGTATTTTTTTGTAAGTAATACCCTATGCTGGATTATATCCTTGTCAAATTTTGTTTTCCTAATTGAATTATTATACTTCATCAAGTTTTTAATGGAAATTTATTTAGAGCACCTGACAACAAATTAATTTTTTGTTTTGCTTTTTCTTAGATAATTACAGTTTGTTGATTATATCAAGCTGTGCTTTGTTGAAACAATCATGATACCAAAGGTTACAGTAATTGTCCTGAATACAATCAAATCAAAGAATCACCATGGTCATTGCACTTTGCTCTTCGGCACCGGTCAACAAAATTCTTCACTTGAGATCTGGCAAGCTAGAGCCAAGACTGGTTCCTTATTTTATGATAAATCACCCATTGTAAATTAAACAATAAAGGGAAGATTAGGAAAGCTCAAAAATACACCAAGGACCATTTTGCTGTGTATATATATATATATATATATATATATATATACATATATATATATATATATATATATATATATATACACATATATATACATATATATATGTATATATATATATATATATATATATATATATATATATATATATATATATATATATGTATATATATATATATATATATATATATATATATATATATGTATATATATATATATATATATATAATATATATATATATATATATATATATATATATATATATATATATATATATATATGTGTAGGGATGGGACAGCAAAAGACATTTTTGTTAGCATAACTACGCTTAATACTGTAATATGAAAAGCACAGGTAATGGCTCCATTTGGTTGTAACCAAAATTGTAGAGTAAAATATATGAATAATTGAAATTCATTTACCCTTATAAGGCAGATATTTGACAGTGGCTACAATAGAAATTTTGGTGGAGGGCAGTCTAGAACTGCCTTTTGTGTCTCATCTGGTCAGGTTAAGAAATTGTGCTCTTTGTTCATATAATTCTTTTAATCAAATTATATATCTTTAGAAAGTTTTTTTTTTGTCATACCTCTTTTAGGTTTTAGTCAAGAGTACCGATAGTATCAGTTTTTCTTTATGCTTCCTTGGTTTTGTGCTTGTGTTTCTCTCTCTCCCTCTCTCTCTGTCTGTCTCTATCTCTCTCTTTTATTATATTATATTATATATATGTGTTTTAGATCAGAGTATACATGTGTTAGTCTGTTTCATGTATTTGTTTTAGTCAAAATTTTTGTATCTGTGTGCATGTAGATGTGACATGGAATCATCATTTTCCTCATTTTTGTAATGCCATTGAGCTAAGAATCCTCACCTATCAGTTTGACCGATAAGAACAAAGATGTTATCAAGTCACTTGAGTAGGTATTAAGAGTACTGTTGTTTATCAGTTGCAGGCTTGTCTGGTTCCTGTACTAATTAAATTCTTAATGATGGAACTACAGTGATCCAAGCCTACTAAAAGGTCATAACATTGCATTATTGAAATTCTTGAAAATGCTTGCTAAGCTTGTGTCTTTTGCCATTTATTTCATAATTACCTCTTGTACCAGTTGGTGTTTTCAGAATACATCATGAGGCTAATGTGAATCCTTAAAAGCTTATAGAAGTCGTTACTGATAACTAATCCATCGAGATGATCAAATATTCCTTTATCTAGGATTAAGAAAACTAGAGCATAGATGAACTGTCCGCATTTGTTGCTGGAGGCAGTATGTATTTCAGCTTCTAGAATTTCATTGTTGATAACTATTTTCCTTCATTTGCTATTTGTCTCAGGGGAGTTGCTGTCTTATTCTTATTTGCCATTGAAAAAAATGGCAAACCAGAACCATATAAAAAATTTGGGGAAGAGAGGTGCATATCACATGCTTATACTATATAGCACAGTAAGAGGTTGACACATTGTGAACAATAGAACAAAAGAGTATAATGTGAGAGTGGTTGTGAATGACAAATACCACACATAGTATGTTATGTAATACCTGTTGTCTATTAAGATAAAGTTATATTTGGAAACTGATAACCCCAAAATTTATATTTAAGTATACAGAGTAGAAATATTCTTAAACTGTGGGAAAAGAAACATGAAATATTGTCATAGATCATGAGAGACTTGTAATTTGCATTAACCCACTCACGGCTGGGGCATTCTAGCCTTGAATGTCACAATGCCGGGGCTTTCGAACGCTTAGGCCTAAATCAATTAAATGGCTGGCACAATACTGTGCCGCCCGGCCACTGGGTTTTTGAATGAGCGGTACAGTACTGTACCACCCGTCCAGAGAGGGTTAATATGATATGGGGGTTGACAACAAAAAATATGTTTATGTGTAGATATCAGATGAGTTTGTAAATGCTTTCTTACTCTGGTAAAGAAAACCATAAGATGGTGTTTTTTTTTCACAGCAGTTATTTAAGAAAGTATGGCAATAGGCAAGAGACTGAATATATGTTGACTTGAGTACCTGACCTATAATGATAATACTAGCAGATTTTCAGCTTGTTTGCACATATGTATTAGAAACTAGTGTTAAGACATATAAAAATGTTTATTATATATCTGTATATTAACAATATAAACTAAATCTTTTGGTCAGTCTTAAATATTGTGGTGATATAACTTAACACTATTATGTAGCTAGACACACCCTCCATTGTTTCCAAATCTGCGACAGTATTTTTTGCAGTGACACATGAGTCAATTCCAAGGAACATGGAAAGATAGGATTATTAGTGTACCATAAGGCAACAACTATAATGACATATGCAATTTCTTTGCAGTTAGGTTTGATTTTGATTTTCAGATTGAAAAATATGAATTGTTAAAGGATGCAATCCAATGTTTTTAGTTTTACATTTTGTACAATCTCTTTTTTGTGTTTGTAAGCAAATAATTTGTTTGTGTTTTGTTATATATTTGTTTTTCTTTTCATTTTTTCTTCATTTACTTATTTATATTGTTGCTATAATATAGATATATATTTTTTACTTTTATTCATATAAGTATATATGAATATTCTCTTTTCCTTCATTTCCCTTTTTCATCTGTTTAGTCTACCTGTTCTCTGATGTGAAGATTGTAGTTGATAGAAACAGTCAGAGTTGGTGGTGTATCAAAGAATCACTAGAGTTGCCTCCATAGACTATATATTCATGAAATGTTAGGAAATGCAGGGAAGGAAAACTACCAAAAGGAAATGGAAGTCCTTTCTCTCTTCTCTTCTCTTCTCTTCTACTTTCCTTCCCCTCTCCCTACCTCCCTCCCTCCCTCTCCCTTTCTCTCCTTCTCTTCTTCCCTCTTTCTCTCTTTCCTACTTTCTCTCTTTCTCACTCTCTTCTTCTTCTCTCTATCTCTCTCTCCTCTATCCCTCTATCCCTCTCTCCTTTATCTCTTTCTCCTCTCTCTCTGTCTCTCCTCTATCCCTCTCTCCTTTCTCTCTCCTCTATCTCTTTCTCCTTTCTCTCTCCTCACTCTCTCTCCTCTCTTCCCTCTCTCTCTTCTCTCTCCCTCTCTCTCTCTCTCTCTCTCTCTCTCTCTCTCTCTCTCTCTCTCTCTCTCTCTCTCTCTCTCTCTCTCTCTCTCTCTCTCTCTCTCTCTCTCTCTCTCTCTCTCTCTCTCTCTCTCCCTCTTCCTCTTCCTTACCTCACCCCATCTCCTCTCTCACACTCTCTCTATCTCTATCTCTCTCCCTCTCCCTCTTTCCTCTTTCTCCCTCCTTCACCCCCTCATCTTTTCTCTCCCTCTCTCTCTCTTTCTCTCCCTTCCTCCCTCCCTCCCCTCTCTCTCTCCCTCCCTCCCCTCTCTCTCTCCTCTTCCTCCTCCTCATTTTTCTCCCTCCCTTACCCCCTCATTTCTCTCTCTCTCTCTCTCTCTCTCTCTCTCTCTCTCTCTCTCTCCTCTTCCTTCTTATTTTTCTCCCTCCCTTACCCCCTCCCTCATTTCTCTCTCTCTCTTTCTCCCTCTCTCCCTCACCTCCATCTCTCCCTTTGCCTATCCTTCTTGCTCTTCCCTGCTCTTTCTTTTTCTCTTATTCCCTCTCTCCCTTTTCCTCTCCCTCTTCCCTATCTCCTTTTTCTCTTTCTCCCTCTCTCTCCCTCCCTCATCCTCTCCCCCCTCCTTCATCTCTCTCTCTCTGTCCCTATCTCCTTTTTCTCTTTCTCCCTCTCTCTCCCTCTCTCTCCCTCCCTCATCCTCTCCCCCCTCCTTCATCTCTCTCTCCCCTCCTTCATCTCTCTCTCTTTCCCTTACCCCCCCCCCCCCAACTGTCTCTCTCTTTTTCCCATTTTCCATATAAATGCTTGCAAATATAGCAAACAGGAAAACAATGATCTTTAATTATTTGATACACAGATTTGATGAACTTTTATTGTTCTTGTTCTCAACAGATTATGGTCCAACTCAAGTGTGATAACGGATGGTGCAGGGAACTATTCGACGGACACACAGTGTGCGTGGCTGATCGATGCTGGTCAGCCAAATACTTCAATCCGTCTCCATCTCGATCATTTCGCTACGGAATGTTCGTGGGACCATTTATACGTTTTTACGATGGTTTTACAGCATATATGATCCCCTCCTTGCTGTCTTCAGGTGAGTGTGAATCATTATTGTGTTGCAGGATTTTTCATTATTATCATTATTGTCATGATTGTTATTATTATAATTATTATAATTATTGTTTTTATGAATACTCTTATTGTTATTTATTCATTCTTAAATTCTTTAGTTGACTAATGTATTGATTGATTGAAATTTTGGTTTCTTTATGTTTTGAAATAGCCTTTTCATCATTCTCTATGATGCATCAGTTTTTGTGACCTGTGCTGGGTTTACCATTAGAGAGACCAGAATTGACAGGATAGGTTTTACCAGTTCATTTAACTCTTTATTTCTGGGGAAAACCAGTCATTAGAGCTGCTGCTAAAAAAATGCTTATCCTAGTAGATTGTCAAAAGTAACTATGTCAAAGTCAATTTTTGCAATGCATTACATAAG
>BOPN01000324.1:508141-540641 GCA_017312705.2 Penaeus japonicus | reverse complement strand
GTAGGAAGGAAGACACAAACAAATAGAGAGGGAGAGTGCATATATGTGTTTCTTTACATATATTGAAAATAGAAATTGCTATGCTTAGCTAAGAATTTATTGACTATAAGCTTGATTAACTATATAATTCTGGAATTCGTTTGCGTGGTATGCTTGCGTATCTTTGTTTATTCACAGCCATCCAGCCATCTGTCACTCCTCCCCATAATTCAACCTCAGTAAACCACTGGTGGTGCCCTTACCCCATTGCTGTCTATCCTGTTGACTGATCCTATTAAGTCCATCATGCCAGATTTGCTAGCAAGGACATCCACCCCGTTTCAACTTACCCTGCTGGGCCTTCACAATAGATTTTATCAATATGTGATCACGTCTCATGATATGAGTAATTTTTGGAAGCATAATATGTTTTGTTAGCTGAATTTGATTGTTATGAGGATTATTGTTGTAATTATTATATGTACTATTGACTGAATTAGATTTTATCTATATCCACCTATTTTTGGGCGGTGTATTTATTATACTTATTATTTTTTTTCTATTATTATCATTATTTTTGTTATTATTATTATTATTATTATTATGCACAATGCTCCATTCTATATTATTCTTATCTGACCATTTGTTTGGCTTTCAGTGGCATGGTGGTCCAGGATGACTACCAAGTACCACACATACCTGAGGTGGTAGCCAAGTCGGGCTACGCACTGTTATACTTTTATTCGGATGCAGCTTACAACTTAACAGGATTCTCAATATCATATAGGTAAGTCCCGGATGTACAAGGCAAGTTAGTATATTCGGATGGAAGACATTTTGATCAGCCCCCAAAGGACGACACGGGCTAGTGTGGACAGGAGTTAAGATTTTTCTTCTTTCATTTCTCTCCTCTTTCTCCTTTCTTTCCTTTCTCCCTCTTTCCTTTCCCCTTTCCCTTATCTTCCTTTCTCTCCTCCCCTTGCTTCTCCTCTCTCTTTCTCTTTCTCTTTCTCTTTCTCTCTTTGTCTCTCTTTCTCTCTCTCTCTTTCTCTTTCTCTCTTTGTCTCTCTCTCTCTCTCTCTCTCTCTCTCTCTCTCTCTCTCTCTCTCTCTCTCTCTCTCTCTCTCTCTCTCTCTCTCTCTCTCTCTCTCTCTCTCTCTCTCTCTCTCTCTCTCTCTCTCTTTGTCTCTCTCTCTCTCTCTCTCTCTCTCTCTCTCTCTCTCTCTCTCTCTCTCTCTCTCTCTCTCTCTCTCTCTCTCTCTCTCTCTCTCTCTCTCTCTCTCTCTCTCTCTCTCTCTCTCTCTCTCTCTCTCTCTCTCTCTATCTCTCTCTTTCTCTTTCTCTCTTTGTCTCTCTCTCTCTCTCTTTTTCTCTCTTTTCTCTTTTTTTCTGTCTCTTTTTCTCTCTTTTCTCTTTTTTTCTCTGTCTCTTTTTCTCTCTTTTCTCTTTTTTTCTCTGTCTCTTTTTCTCTCTTTTCTCTTTTTTTCTCTGTCTCCCTTTCTCTCTCTCTCCCTTTCCCCCTTTCTCTCTCTCTCCCTCTCTCTCTCTCTCTCTCTCTCTCTCTCTCTCTCTCTCTCTCTCTCTCTCTCTCTCTCTCTCTCTCTCTCTCTCTCTCTCTTAACCATTTCAATATTTTGTCCTTTAAGGATTAGTATGCTATTCAAGTAGATATTGTTAATATTCTTTATATTATTGTAATTCACAATATTTATATTTTCTGTTCTCTATATTCCTACAAACAACAAACTAAACACCTGTTTCATCTGTCACAGAGTTGATGGTTGCCCCAGCACAGTTATTGGCAAGGAATGCTCAAGCAGAGGTGCTTGTCTAGAGGGGATATGCACATGCGATGCTGGCTGGGGGGGACCAGCATGCTCGGTCCCGGTTTGTCCAGAAGGCTGTTCTGGCAACGGCCAATGCAAACTAGAGGAACACCGCTGCCAGTGTCATCAGGGATATACAGGTAGTGTATTTTTATTGAATTTTTGGCATACTTTCTTTTCTTTAGTAAAAGCAGTTAGTTCTTCTATAATGCTGAATCTGAGTTTGTTATACTTCTTTTATATAATTTGTCTTGAATATACATGGATATTTTTGGAGCCAATAGTGCTCGTTTGTGTATGAGATCATCTCTAAAACTTAGTTATTGTCTCTATATCTGCCTAAAAATAGAGTAAGTTAAATACTGGATTTTGTTGCAAACTCATTAAGAAGGAATTCACTGACCATCGACTTCTCCTTCACCTTAGGTGCAGACTGCAGTCAGGTCATAGAGGAGGGATGGTGGGAGGTGGTTGGTCATGACATCACCAGCCAACTCACCAATCCAGATCCATTCTCCTCTATGTTGGAGCGGGGATCGCATGCTACTGTCCTCATCAATAATGCAATCTGGGTCGTTGGGGGCTATTCTTTCACAGAAAAGCCTTTTGTTTTAAAATACAATATTACCGGTAAGTACTTGTCATAGTTTAGTTGAATTGGTCTGTAATATGAATCTGCAATAAGAATTTTAAAAATATATGTATATATATATATTTTTTTACTATTATATTAAATTTTTGAATTTGAAATGCATCTTTTTTTTTCTTTCTTTTTTTTTATAAGACGGCACAAAGGGAATTGGTTGCTTTTTGGTAATTGCAATTTTCTTTTCTCTTTCACGTCTCAGAGGACTCTTGGAGAGCTTTGGAGAGCAGGAGCATAAAGAAACCAGCTTCAAGATATGGGCATTCTGCAGTGGTATATAATGTTAGTCTCAGGCTGGGCCATTTTTACACTGATGAATTTGTTGATATTTTATTTTGATTTCTTTTCTAAAAAAAACAATTCTATTGATTTTAATTTTATTAAACCAAGATCATTGATCAGCACTTCCTCTCTCTATATCTTAGATGATCATAGACTTGATATTATCTTTGGACAGGGATCGATATACATGTACGGAGGCATGAAGGAGGATGGAACTATTACCCGAGAGTTCTGGCGGCTAGACACCTCCTCCCTGGCCTGGTCCCTGGTTCCTACAGAAAAGAATTCCAGAGCCGGCAAGGGCCGGAATGGACGCAAGGGGAGGCTGGGACGCCGTGAAGGCAACAGACGTAACAATAGAAGTGGGAGGAGCAGAGAAAATAGGCAGGAGAACATCAGTAGCCGGAGAGAAGGGAGAGAAGGAAGAGAAGGGGATGAGGAAGAATTAGCAGAGGATGAGGGGGAGGCAAACGACCAGTCTGCAAAGAGGGAGAATGTAAATGAGACAGGGGGTTGCTTGTCGTCATCTCCTGGACCTTGTGCGCCTATCCCTTGTGTGGGGCATGCGGCTGTGGTGGTGCAAAAGGTGAAAAAGAATGTTATGCTCGTCATCTTTGGGCATTCCTCCAGATATGGATATTTAAACACAGTCCAAGAATACGATTTCGGTAAGTCTCAGATTCCTAGTATTTATGATTGTCTATACATCTAGTCATTTTTTCACAGCTGACTTCCTTGGTGACTATTTATTAACCTCATGAACACAAGCAGCCAGGATCCGGCATGGGGCACATTTTCTACTGCCCAGAGTGAATTGGTTAAACCAGTTTTACTTTAGAAACTAATGACAACATATTTTATATATGTATATATTGGGTCCATGTTCCTATAAACTGCAAAATGTACTCTGTGCATGAAAGCTGATCTTGGAAGTTGTATTTAGGGATAAAATATTAGTAATCCAATGTGATCTAGTAATAACAAATATGTCATTCACATGATGCTTGAATAATTGCAAGCATTCCTTTCCAACTGAATTTCAGAGCAAGGCAGCTGGGAAACTTTAGAAACACGAGGTGCGGTGGTGAGTGGTGTTTATGGTCACACAGCTGTCTGGGATCCTGTGACCTCTCTAGTTTACGTCCATGGTGGTCTGCTCTCCATCACTTCCACCAGTCATGTTGTGCCCTATCTGATGACTTATGATCCTGTCAAACACATATGGTATGGGTGCCTCTCTCTTATTTGTTTTTTTGTTCTTTGTGTATTTTTTATGATATAGATTTTGTAATTGTCATATCTTTTAGTTATATAGTAAATAATTTAGATTTTTTCTTTCTTTCTTTCTTTTTTTTATTTTTGTTTTTCGGTTTCTAATCCACTCTCACCCCCCTAGGAAACTGCGAACCCCGGCTCCAGTGCCTCGGTTCTTGCATTCTGCCGTCCTTTTTAAAGGTTTAATGCTGGTGTTCGGAGGAAATACGCATAATGACACAGCCTATTCCTACGGTGCAAAGTGTTACAGTGCGGACTTTTTAGCCTATGATATAAGGTGTAATTCATGGCACACAATGCGAAAACCCCCCAACTTGTACCTTGATGTTGCAAGGTATGGACACACAGCGGTACTCCATGAAGAGGAGATGTACATTGTAGGGGGCTTCAACGGCAAAATGTTGGGCTCTGTGCTGAAGTATCACCCAGGAGAGTAAGTGTATTATCAAGGAACTGATATTATAATTAGCCTTTTACCATTGATATATGATAACCTGGCAAACAGGGTGCAAGAAAGTTTAGGAATCATAGTAGTTATTGTGTAGTACATGTCTGCATCAGATCATAAAAACTGTGTGTCCTTTATTGTCTTTTTATTTTCATTTATATTTTTATCTTTATATTGTACCTGTTACAAAATATTTGACTTGTTTGTATCATGTTTCAGCTGTGAAACCAGGCTGGCATCAAGTGAAAAGTGTTTGACAGCATACCCAGGCCTTAAGTGTGTATGGAATAGGTAAGTCCATACATGTCCTTTATATTTATTTATGTATTTTTGTGGAGATTGCAGTTGGATAACAACTCATATTTCTACCTGCATTGTACTCAACTGGATAACTGTGTATGGGAGAAGAGGGGTGTTAACCCATTGCGGACAGGTGTCACGGCAGGAGTTTTGGCCCTACAATGGGCGTCATGACCTACATGATGTTTAGGGATTTTGGATCACTGTGCTGTTTTATTGTGCTATGGTTAAGGAGTGAGTGATAATGAAAATAGTAGTCTTAATTATTATAATTACTGTAATATTAAGCAAACCTAACATCCAAAACCTAGATGGCACCACTTTCTCCTTGAGAATAATGAGCTGATATGGATCCTAATCTGTAATTTTAGTCAACTGCATCATAGACAGAGCCTTTCATATGATAAATATAAGTCTAAACACAATAAAACGCACAAAAAGTAAAACACTAAAATGGCTCTAGTTTTACAATGAGTGACAAAGAGAGTGGGGAAAGTCAAAGTATGTTGCATAAAGCTGCCCTCCTTTGAAATAAAACCTGTCAGTACCCCATTCGCAATGGGTTAACCACTGCCATAATTTGGAACTTCTTGATTTCCTCTTGAAAAGTGTGAAGTGCAAAGAACATCACAACCAGGGATATATCCAGTGCCCCATTCACTCGGGGGGGGCTTATATTTACCTAATGCCACTCCTGCGGGCTAGATAATAAGCGCACACAGTGACTAGGCATGAGAACTCTCTTGGTGCGGTGCCACACAGTGCCATGAGAACTCTCTTGGTGTGGTGCCACACAGTGCCTCTCAGAGTGCTTATCACCCATTTTATTCAACAGGGTGATAATAGGAGGTTTTGTATTTGTTTACATAATTTTCATGTGTGAAGAAAAATGTGTCTTTACAAATGGAACTCATATGAGTTTATACATATATAATGATGTAAAGTGTATGTTTTGAGATAGTGATCATGACATGATAGAATGCCATCTGATGGGAGGGAAATAATTCCCTGGCATGAAATCACTTGACCCAGTGCCAATGGGTTAAAAGTAACTGAATTTTTGCTCTGGCCACAATTAAAATTGAAGTAAAGTCACATAGTTATGTCATTCGTTTGGAAAATTTCTTTGACCCTACAATATGGTGATGCAAAGTCATGATAAACAATCACACATCAGTTTATTAGCTCAAGAAACTCAGTCAAAGAACCTAGCTAATGCCTTACAGAATAACAGCTTGTGTAAGGTCATATAGATAATACAGGTGACTTTTTCTTCACAGGATCTTAGCGCGCTGTGAATCAATTGATCTGAAAGATAAAAAGGCATACGATGTTTGTCCTGCAGTGACAGCAAAACATAACTTCACCGCACTGTGCAACACCCAAACGTCATGCCACTCCTGTGTCTTCAATACTTACAACTGCTTCTGGTGTAGTAACTCCTGCACAGATAATAAGTGTACGGAATACACAAAGGTTAGTCTTCTTTTAACTTCTGTTACATAGTCATTATGAGAAAAGTCCAGTCAGAGTTTTAAATCTATTCTGTTGTAGGATTATAGAATATTTGCATGAAATACATTTGAATATTGTGTTTTTACTTTTGTGAGTGCTTCAGCTAGATTAGTGGGAAAAGATAGTAGTATATTTAGGGTGAAATAGGAGTGAAGGCATTAAATTTTAAAAATTAGTGTGCTTTAGTTATGGATGTTGTTAATAGTATCCACTGTTTGTTGTTTCTGTATATTAAATCCATATTAAAGGTTTTACATGGAGGTCTTATAACGATTATGTTACGTTGAAATTCTTTGCTTGAAGAATATTTTTTTTGTATTTTTCTCCTTTTCTTAGGCAGAAGTATCATGTTTAGCTGGAGATTTATTCAACATAGAATATATTTTATGTAGTCTCATTTCTTGTGAGACATTTTATAGAAAATTTTAGTACACTTTGACTTCAAGGAGCTTTCTTAGATTCATTTTATTTTTGTTCCTAAATTGCCAGACTATCACTATTATTTTTTTTATATATAAAGAGAGAGAGTAAGTGAGTGAGTGCTGCCCTAATTGAGTACACTGATTTGGAAGTGCTTATTTCAGTATGCTATAGTAGTAGCATATGTGCTCTACCATTATTGTTATACAGTTATTGCTAATTCTTACTTTGATTTTACCACTGATAATTTCATGTTTATAATGTGCCTGTTCCTTTTTTGTGCATATATTTTGCCTGATGATCTATATATATATATTAGTCTCCATGTGGTGCTTGGCAGTGTGAATATAAGAATTGGTTAAACTTTGTGATTCACCAAAAGGATGAATGTGTCAGTTGTTAAGCTGCTGTTTTTTTGTTTGTTTGTTTTATTGTTGAATTATCTAGTTTTTATGTGACTATTTATTCATTTATTTATTTATTTATTTATTGCATGTAGAAAAAAATGCATTTCTAAATATATAAAGTTTAAGAGTTTGATGTTAGTTGTAAATTTTAAATATACAAAATATGTCTAGATTGCAGGAGTTCTCCTAATACATAAAGAATAATGCAGAAAATGCACTCACACACATACTCGCACTGACGTCATATTTACACATACACACAAAGACTCACACTGACACACACATTACACTTACACACACATCACATTACGCACACATCACATTTACACACATCAAACTTATACACACATCACACTTATACACACATCACACTTATACACATATCACACTTATACACATCACACTTACACACACACACACACACACACACACACACACACACACACACACACACACACACACACACACACACACACACACACACACACACACACTCCCTCTCTCTCTCTTTCTCTCTTGCTCCCTCCCTCTCTATCTTCTCCCTTTCCCTCTCCCTCCCTCTCTCTCTACTTCTCCCAGTCACTATATCCCTCACCTGCTCACACATACATTCTCATGTACCCTCTCAGACATTTGGAAACCGAACATGAATTAGACCTATTACTTGCCCTAGGAAACCCATAAGGGCCTACAGGAAAGTCTAAGAAAATATATTCAATAAGCCATTTCAATATGAACAGGATATAGCTCACAGCGATATCCAGATTTATGATAGATGAGGGAAAGCTATTGGGTAAACAAATACATGTAATTATCATAATCTCTGTGTGTGTATGAGTGTGTGCTTCTTATAATGTTTATATATTAAGCTTTGTCACTCAATGTTGCCATAACATTTGGGGAACTCCTGCTAAATGGTAAAGCATTGAAAGAAATGTGTTTATTTTGCTTTGTCCCAGCGATGGAGCAGTAACTGTCTGTCTTGTTTCTAGCAGCCTGAGGGTGTGATGAGTTTGAGTAATGGTCTCCTAAATAAAGAGGTTCCCAGGCCAACAAAGGTGGTGGTATGTTGGTGTCTGCTGCTCCCTCCCTTCTATTACCGTTCTGTCTGTTTGTCTTGACCTGTCCTGAGTTCTTTCTGCATGAGGGAGTTTATGAAAGTTTTGTGGGAGATGCCTGTCTCTTTGTTTTGTTTCTTTTTTGTTTGTTTTTTGTTTTTGAGTTGTATATTTTATAAAATCTTTGAACTTTTTGAGTTTGTTCCCCATCCTTGTGTTTTCCTTGTTGCATCATGAGTTGTTTCCTCCCTTTTTTTTTTTTTGGCATTTTTTATTTATTCATTTTTTCTACAATTTTGTTTTGCAGACTGTCTATGTGATACATTTTGAAAGGTCAGGATAAGGTATTACAGTATTTAGTATACTGTTTTTCCTGTTTTTATTTTGTTAGAAAGTTATCATGGCCATTCCAAATACATGTATGATAACCATTTTACTCATTACTTTTTATTAATATTAGTAGTAGAATTATGATTTACATTTACGGAAAGACATAGAGGTTATGTTATGTTTTTTAGATTGTGAGTATTACAATGAAAAGTTTGCATAGATTTAAGGTTTATTTATTGTTAATCTTCTTTTCTTTTTTTTAACATTATATGATTGATATTATATGGTTTACATAGGTTTCTGCTAGGTTTTCATTTTATGCAATCTTTTATGGAAATGCCATTATCTTTGAGTGAATTTTGTAAAGATAAGATGATAGGTAAGGTAAGATAGGAAGAGGTATCAACAAGGAGAGGAGGGAGAAGAGAAGAAGAGAGAAGTGACAGAGAGAGACAAGGGAAGAAGAATAAATCAGAGAGGGATAGAGCCAGGAGAGGCAATAGTTGTGCAAACAGGTGGTGAATATTCCTGTGGTAGGTTTAGGTGTTTAGTGGAATGTGTTGAAGTAGGAATGCAAATAGTGAAGTTGATACAACTGTGAGTTATTTTATGAATATTGTTGCTGTTGTT
The DNA here is from genome assembly GCA_017312705.2 of Penaeus japonicus. Lineage (NCBI taxonomy): Eukaryota > Metazoa > Arthropoda > Malacostraca > Decapoda > Penaeidae > Penaeus > Penaeus japonicus. The sequence goes on along the minus strand of BOPN01000324.1, from coordinate 531,525 downwards.
ACACTTTTTTCACATGAATGTCATGAGGATGTATTACTATTCATATATATATATATATATATATATATATATATATATATGTATGTATGTATGTATATATATTTTTTTTGGGGGGAGGGGGATGGCAGTTATAAGGACAATAGGATATACGTGAATGAACAGGGAACAAACTTGGTAAGAATGTCTGCATGAGGTGAATGTGATGAATTCTTTGTTGTTGCTAATGTGTTCATTTCTTCTCTTTTTATTAGTGTTTATTTTGTAGATAGTTTCTTTTGTGATTTTTTCCCCCTGTATATAATTGCAAAGAGGAAGATGTTTTTTCGCATGAGCAGTTTGTTTTGTGCATCGTACATTTGTACTAAATGGAATGAGTTGAGTTTATTTATTTGCATGAATGGTATTAAATAACTGTTTTAAACTTATTTTTTTAATGTGTCTATTTTTGGATTTGAGCAATTTAGCACTAAGATATTTCATACAGTTGACTTAATTTTATTTTATCTTTTGTTGTTTTTTATTATGATGATGATGATTCTTATTATCATTATTGTATTTATGATATTGGTAATGGTAATAGCAATACCTCCCAGAAGAATATTATTTAAAAGGTTTTGCATGTGAGGTATTTAGGAAGTGTAAGTTACAGTCACTACTTTTATGATATGTTGAATGTTGCACCCATCAGTGTCCACAGTTTGTTATAGGCATAATGTAAAGGTTAGGTTAAAGTGGTAGTGCTGTCTTCATTCAGTAAAGTTTTTGAAAATATAAAAAATGGTTAGGAGTCAGAAGTGTGAAAATCAATGATAAAAATCTGATCAGTAAGAGAGATTTGCTGTCTTCAAAACCCCCTCAGCACTGGGTGTTAATAAGACTGTCCACCCTCACCCCCCACCCTTTTCCTTCTGTCCCAGTTCTTTCAAGAGTGTCCTTTTCCCAGGCTTCAGGATGCATGAGAAAGTCTCACACGCCATACACCCAGCACGCCGGGTGCTCGTGTTGCTGAGAATCCCGACATGTTAGGCATGTGTATTCGAATGTCCCGGCATTTCGGTTATTTAAAGCCGAAATTGCCCTGTCAGGAACGAGTTAAGCTTGGCGTGCTTTCTTGAAACATCCCACTAGCTAAGTGTTCAGGAACATCCCCTGGTGCTGAGGGGTCAGTTTCTGATGCATTGGATAGTTAACTTTGTTATCATAGAAATTTGTTTGAAGTTATCCCATTCAGGCCAGGGCTATTCAGCTCTAAATGGTCGGAATGCCAGGGTTTTCAAACACATAAGCCTGACCCCTCGGGATTCTCGGGAGTTCTATCTGCGAGTGAGCACTGTACGCCCGCTCACAAGCCACGCCAGCCTTGACCAAATATCTCGTCACCAGCAGGCATCTGACCAAAAAAACACTGAACGTGATAGCAAGTCAACCGGCGTGAATGGGTTAAAGTGGGATCTTGTTGTAAGGGGGGGAAATTGTATATGGCATCTGAGTGTGTAACTCGTAAGCAAGATGATGTAAAAATGTAATGCCTCAAACAGGCTAAAAATGATACAAATTTTGGATCTGATCATGCATCACACCCTCTGCACCTCACCTCACAGGTGTGCAAATCAGAAGAATAACTTGAATGGCATGTTATTCAACTATTGATACCTTTCATGGTTTTGATCATTTCTGTACACTCATGTTGGGATTGAATATGACTGTTGAAAATAAGACTTTATTCAGGAAGTAGATTTTTTTATGGATCCTTTCATTTTATATTTTATTTTTTCGTTTCATTATTTAGTATTATACTTATTGATTTATTTTTATATTATTTCTTTTCATCATTGTAACTTTTTTTCAAGAACAAGATATCTTTAAGCCTTGTGAAAGGCATATATTTGAAATACTATTACAGATATGTATTTCATAATAAGGGAATTAATATTTCTTCTGAAATCAAGTTCTTTAAAGTACATTCTTTGTAGAAATGATATGAATGAAAAATAAATCATTTCTATTATTCTTCTGTAAATAATGTTTCATTATTATGCCTTCATTAGAAGTATGTATTCTGATAAGTATGTTTGCTATATTTAAATGTTAGGTACACATATTGTGCTGTGTGGAATCATTCAGTCTCATTCACACCTCTTTTACGCTTGTCACAATAAATTTTGTTCAAGTACATATCTCCCTTGATAACCTTAATGTCAAGAAAGATCATGCATTAGTTATGTGTTGTTTCTTCTATCTTTTTTATTTATTTGGTTTAACAGTGTAGTGTCTGTTATATTTTCAATAGAAAGACAACAGCCTTACCTTCCTTACTGAATAGTATTTACTAATCAATTTATTTATTTCTAAGAGGTAGTTATTTTGAGTTTGCATCACTTATTATGCATGGCTTTAAACAAATGTCTTGTCATGTATCTATCAGGAGAAAATTTGCAGATTAATGATAAGCATTGAAGATTATTTTTTCTTTGTACAATTAAGATTTTCAGTCAGATTACTTCCCCTGTTCCAATTTAGATTTTTATTATTATTATTATTATTATTATTATTATTATTATTATTAGATACTTCATAATGCTTTATTTAACCCATTCCCGACGGGGGATTTCTAGCCTAGAATGTCCAAATGCCGGGGCGTTCGAATTATTAGGCCTAAATTAATTGAATAGCTGGCACAATACTGTGCCGCCCGGCAACTGGGCTTTTGAATGCGCGGTACACATGCTGTACCACCCGTCCTGTGTGGGTTAATAGGGAAAATCAACCACAGCATATCAGAAAAGTATTTGAGATGGTATTTTGTCCATCGTTCTGCAGATGATTGGTGCTGAACTGCATTTCCTCTAGGTTTCTGGAACTTTTGTATAAATTCTGTTCAATGATCTACCATCTTGTCATAAGCACAGTCACAAACCTTATTCATATCACTGAAGATTTTTTTTAGAACTATCTGCTGGTAGAATTTGATATGTAATGTTTTTCTGATCCTCTATGTATTATGAGTTCAAGGTTTCTAAAAAGATTTTTAGGGAAAGTAAAAAATTTGGATGGCAAGTAATTAGAATGATACTTTAATGAGCCTGATATGTATTTGTATTTTAAAATGGTATAAATAATGGGGGTATTTCATAACACAAAAATGTATGTTCTTCCAAGATGATTGACTTGTTTTCCCACAAATTTTCCGTATATAAGGCGCATTTAGTTATTATTTGCATGTTATCACAAAATTTTAGATGTGCAGTTTGACTGAAAATCAGGACTTAAAGGGAAGTTTTGAAGCCTGTAGTACAAATACTTTCATGGTCTAAAAGTAGCTTCCTCTCCAGGGTGTGGTGAGTGAGGAAGGCTGTGAGGATGGCTTGCGGTCTCGATGCAAAGCTCTTAGCACCTGCCCTCTGTGTAGGGCACACCAACACTGCGACTGGGTGGAAAACCAGTGTGTTCCAGCACCCAACAGAACAATGACAACAGCCATTACAAATGGAGCAACTGGAGAAGCTAGCCCCAACTTAGGGTCTGAGAATACTCTACAAACAGTGCAGATAGACAGAGACATGGCCAGTGGTACTGGGGCCACATTGCTCTCTCACAAACCTTGTCAGCCTACCTGTGCGCAGAGAACATCATGTACAAATTGCACACAGGTAATGGAATTGATAGTGATGAAATCACACAGTATTTATATGCAATGGGAATAACAGTTCTGAGAAGTGCCACGTCTGAAGATGTTCAGCCTGGAGTTGGCATCTTATGATGTTTTTTCTATTATTTTTTAGATTTAGGGCATGATATATGAGTCCATATATGATATATTAGGAAAGTGTTACAAATTAGTATTTGATATGATGCATTAAGTATGCAGCTGAAGGACCAACTACCTTGTGTTTTGAATAAAAATAATGCAGTGCAAAAGTTATATGATTTGCAATAAGTGCATGTTATTGAAGGTTTAAAGTTTCAAGATAATAGTGACCCATTATTTATTTATTTTTTGTCTCTCATGCCTTGCAGAGTTCTTGTATGTGGTGCTTCAATCAGCAACGATGCGTCAAGAATAATTCCTATTTGGTTAGTTTCCCCTATGGCCAGTGTAGAGAATGGACCACAGAATCCAAGAGATGCATGGATGTGGAGCCAGGTAAGTCTATATTCTAGCTGTTTATATTGATATTACACTTTTATTAAACTTTCATATCAATTTAGTTATGGTTTTATTCTATTTATAGTATTGTTTTCTCATTATTTTCTGATTTTCCTCCATTTTCTTTTACATATGTGCAGTTTTCATACCATTCCAAAGAAAGCTGAAGTTGCGATTGCATTGTAGCCCATGTGATATTTATTTTTTATGTCCATACCCTTTCTACTCTAGGAATGAGTCGCTGCAGCATCCACCAGACATGTGAGAAATGCCAAGCAGACGTTGCCTGCGGATGGTGTGATGACGGGAGTGGCACGGGCATTGGCACCTGCATGGAGGGGGGTCAGAGAGGCCCTATCAACCCAGTTACCAAAGCCACTCAGAGGAAGAAGTGCCTCAGCCCAAACTGGTACTTCACCCAGTGTCCATGTGAGTTTCCTCTGTGGTTTGAGAGCCACTCTTTTTGTGGTTGATATAAGAGTTTATGGGTAACTAAATTTATCTGAAGGCTATCACTTAGTTAACATTTGATATTTACAGTGTGTATAACAGAAATATTTTTTCAAACCTGTTGCTCGTATTGTTTTTCAGTATGCAATTGTAACGGCCACAGCACCTGTGAGAATGGCAGTCAATGTATACAGCCATGTGCCAATAATACTGGGGGTTCCCATTGCCATTACTGTGTGGAAAAGTTCTTTGGAAAACCAATAAATGGCGGACTGTGTAAACGTAAGTCTTTTTTTTGTGTGTGTTCGTTTGTTTATTTTGTATGTTGAGCAAGCTAAAGTTGCAGTTATACTTGGGTATGAATATCTAAATCCCTACCTCAATAAGATTGCACCATAAATGTTTTTTAATTCCTCATGATTTTTTTTGTGATATAGAAATTTTTAATCATTTTTTTCTCTTACCAGCCTGCATGTGCAATGAGCATGGTGACACATGCAACCGTGAGACTGGACGCTGCAACTGTCACACGAAAGGAGTAACTGGTGATCACTGCGATCGATGTGACACTCAAAACAATTATGTTGGTGAACCTCTAAAAGGATCTTGTTTCTGTAAGTGTATTCATTGTTAATTAAAACTAGCAAGACGGAAGAAAATCATATATATATATATATATATATATATATATATATATATATATATATATATATATATATTGTACTAATAAAAAGGATCCATTGGAGATTCCTTTTTTCCTTTCTTTCTTTCTCTCTTCTCTCTTTCTTCCTTCCTTTCTTTCTGTCTTTCTGTCATCATCATCACCATCACCATCATCATAATCATCTTGTATTTTGGCACATTGAAATGCAATACAACATACAATTGGTTGTTTGTGGTAGATAATGCCTTTTTGTCAATTTGTGTTGAAAATGTTGCATTTATCAATCAGCCAGTTCCATGTACTATTTACCTTGTCCTATATGACTGCCCAAAACCAAAATTGAATAAAAAAGTTTAGATTATGAGGTTTTTATCCTTGTTTAGTCAACAATGGGAGGTTCTGTTAAACAATGATTTCAGACACTCATGAATTTTTTTTACATTGAAAATGATAGATTTTTATATCCTGGGGAACACAATAGTAAAAATAATGATAAACATTTCCTGTTTCCTCCACAGATGATCTGCAGATAGATTATCAGTTTACGTTCAACCTCTCCAAACTCGAGGATCGTCACATACGCCAGATCAACTTTTTTAACGTGCCAACAAAGAGTGATGTAGATACTGACTTTGATATACAATGTTCGAAGGCAACAAACATAAAAATATCATCTAAAATGAGTAAGTAATTATCTTTGTTTTCCTGAAGTACGTATAGAAAGTAAAAGTTACTTTGTATCTGTATCTGAAACTTGTATTTATGATATGTTGCTATGATTTCTTTCTTTCTTTCTTTCTTTTTTGGATATGAATTAGTATTGTAATGAATCTTTTTCCAGTATGATTATTATTAATCTGGTACTCTTACATCAACAGCAAACAGTCATGAAGCATGGATCATACGTAACTACACTGGCAAAAGAATAAAGAGAAGGTTCAGTGCTTCAGAGTACATATTTGGATCAGCCGACAACAACACAACATTTCACGTCTACGTCTACAATTTCACGCCCCCCATTGAAATTATTGTGTCGTTCTCCCAACATCCCAAGCTGGATCTTGTGCAGTTTTTCTCCATATTCTCACTGTAAGTGGCTGCTGTATGGTAGATAAAATTTGGTTCTTGATACACAATAGATGGAGAAGGATAGGAAAGGAGGGGTGGGGGCAAAAAGGAAGAGGGAGGAAGGGAGGGTAAAGAGGAAAAGACTTGGAATAGAGCAGGAGGGAAGGAGGGAGGGAATTTGAAGAGAGGAGGAAGAAGGAATTGAAAGGAGAAAGAGAAAGGGAGGCAGGAAGTAGCAGATGGTGATAAGGAGATGATAATGAATTACAATTTAATAATACATTTAAAAGATCATATAGTGAAGATATTTATATGTCGACAAATGTATATATATCACTAATGGTTACATAGATATGCACGATAGTGCATAGAAAGTGCCCTCAACAAATAATGACAGGTTCAGTCTATCTCTCTCATTTACTTACTCATTTTTACTTTTACTTGTACTTGGTAGAATTATTCATTTGAGATATGTCCCTTGTATTTTCAGATGTTTCCTGATTTTACTGACTTTAGCTGCTATCCTTTGGAAAATCAAGCAGAAGTATGACATCTATACCAGGAGACAGGTAAGATACAAGATAGAGAATGTTTTTCTCTTCAGTTGGGAAACAATTTTTTCTTTCTTTCTTTCTTTCTTTCTTTCTTTCTTTTTTTTCTTTTTTCTTTTTTCTTTTTTTTCTATTCAAGGAAAGGAAGATGGATTTTAAGTGGGTATTTTTTGATGCAGAAAATTTCGCAGGTGCATTGACTATAGTGATTGTTGTTATTACCGTAGATGCTTTTCCATATTTGAGTGTTACCATAGTCTTTTTATATTTGTACTGTCTTCACGTATTTTCATTCTAAAGATTAATTAGGATGCTGATGAATGCTTAGACTTAAACAAAAGTTATATATATTTGTAGGTTATCAAAATCTTCCTCTAAAGCTCCCAGGCAGGGCAAGAGAGAGCATCTGGATCACTCTATCTTTCTCTCTGTTCCAACAGCGTCTCCTGGTGGAGATGGAAGCCATGGCATCGCGTCCTTTCCGCCCCATCCTCCTGGAGCTCTACCCAAGGGGCTCAGCGGACGCCCCCAATGCCAATGGCATCATCTGCCCCACACCCACCAACACAACACCCACCCCCACCGCCATTACCAACACCACCCTGGCCAACAACTGCAACATTCTGGGCACCAACGGCACTGCCAATGCCATCAGCAGTTCCCTAACTAATGCTACCACCAACTCGGTGTCCAGCCTCAACTCCAACTCCACTCTCAAGGGGAATTACAAGGCAAACAACACAAAATCCTGCAATAATGTAATGGGCAATGCGACGTCACCAGATAGCCTTCCTTCGGATACCTTAGATGGCATGATGTCGCTCAAGAAGAGAAAGAAGGTTAGACGCATATGTGCATCTCAGCATATATATTATCATGAATTTTCAAAGTGAATAACATCTTCATGTTTGGATTTTTATCTTGCATTTTAGAAAATGAAGGGTGTATTTAGCATAAAAAATAATTAAGTAGATAATTAATAGGACAGTGATGCTGATGTGTGAAAATCTACTCCAGCAGATCAACCCAAGCCCCATAGCCCTAGAGCCTTGCAGTGGGAACCGGGCAGCCGTCCTGTCACTCCTGGTTCAGCTGCCCACCGGAGGGGAACCTTTTACACCTCCAGGACATCCAGGTATGAACTGACTCTTTGTCACTAGCTGGAAACTAATGTTTTATGAGTGAGAAAGACTGGGAATGTGTAAGTTATCCCTCTATGTTGATGATACTTAATTGTGTATCTTATCCAATTTTTTTGTACTTTACAACTGTCCAAGAGAATTAGGTAGCTGATGATGCACAAATATATTTTATTTTTTTGTTTTAGTAATGCTTTTGATATTTTATGACAACAGGACAAATCTTATTTTCAGGTGGTCTGGCAATAGCGAGTACCCTTGTAACGCTCGGAAACCCAAGGAAGTGTAGTTCGGACCCCATAACTCTTACCAAGGGGGACGTCAACAAAAATAAAGCACTAAGAGGTAAACAACCATATTCCAGCCATTCTCCTGACACCTGTATTTAACATTGGCCTTGCCACCATCCTGTAAGACGTGCAGATGTATCATGTATGATAAGCCATTGTTAACAATAGTCTCATCCAAATTTTATAATGTAGCGATGTAATGATGATCATAATGATTAGATTTAGTATTAGTTGTCTGATGCCTTGAGCAGACAAAAGCATTCTCTGTTGTTGCTTCTTATTCTGTTATGTTGCAGAACATTACAGTTACTTAGAAAAAGGATCCACTGAAATATGTTTTCAAATGCATGTGTTTTTGTATTTAAAGGTCTACAAAATGAAAAGAATATTTCATTTCCTGAAAAGTTTTTGTGATTTAGTTAAACCCTTTCATTCTTTAACATGATTACCAACAGACAATTTACCTTTTTTCCCTCCTTAGTTTGAAAGGAAAATTAATTTCTTGTAGAAACACCAGCTTATAGAAAAGTGTTTTTCTTTAATTTCCATTGAAATGTAGATTCCTATAAGCATGTGCATTTTCTTGTCTTTTATTTTATTTTTATTTTTTTGTTTTCTTTCTTTTTTCACCTTACATTGTGTTAATTATGGTGATTTTAAAACCAAGAATGCTACCACTGTCTGCTAAGGCCTTAGATATGTGTTCTAAGACGAGCTTAGAAGTTAAACCTGTTACGTTAATACAGTATGAATACAGTCCAGATTGGCCAAAAGAATTACATAATGCAACTGTACTGGGATGTGGAGCCTGGACAGTCCTGGCCACACAAAGTTCCTACTTCTGTGTGTAATAGTGAGAACCATAGCAACTCCGCGAGGGCATGGTGGCAGAAATTCCTCATGAGATATGCGTTTTTTTCATTGGCTGAAGATTGCCGCAGGTTAGGAATAAGTGTTGGAGTATAATCATATACACACAACTCATATTTTTTAATAATAAAATTTTTATTTGTTAGCTATCACACTCTGATAGATACAGTTATCAGTGAAATAATGGATAAGTCTTTTAGTTTCTCTCAACCTTTCTTTTCTATATGTACAATTTCTTTTCTGTGAAAGAGTGACCACTTCTTGTTTTCATTCAACTTTTTTCCCCCTCTTCTGTCCCCCTTCTTCTGCCCCCCCCCCCCTCTCCCTTCCCTACCCCCCTACCCCCCCTCCAGCCATCAGACTAACAGAGGACGTTACACGAATTTGATAGCGGGTTTGGAAGGGGAGGGGGGAGGGTAGATAGGTAGGGAAGGGGGAGGGGGGGAAGCACCTAAATGGAATCCTGCGTACCAAGCACTTCTCAGGGAGTGGTTGAAGGTCTAGGCCTTGACGTCGAGCGAGGGAGCCACGGATGGTGGCAGCTCGAGCGATTCTTGTTTCTGGCTGCAGTGTTGAGCCAGACGGAGGGAGAAAAGAAGGAAGAAACGATAAGAAAGGATAAGTTAGCAATTCAGATTGTCTAGTTCTCAGTCGTCTTTTTTCAAGTTCAGTGAGAAAATGTGATACTATGGAGTGAGGGTCTTACATTTATTTTCTTTTAATTATTATTATTATTATTATTATTATTATTATTATTAATCACTATTACAACTATAGGGATTATTATTATTATTATGATAATGAGCATATTTCTTTATTGATATTATGTCATCATCTTCGTAATTATCATTAATATTATTATAATTTCTGCTATTGCTGTTATTATTACTACTTATTATACTACTGTTACCACGACTATGAATACTGATTCTTGTGCATTATTGTAATAGTAATGATATGGATGGTAAAGATGATGGCATGATCACTTTGAAGTATTTAATTGTCGGAAATGATGTTTATGCTTGTGATTATCATTTTTAAGGTTATTTTGTTGGAAATGATAAATGAAGTGTAGTTCCATTGCATAATATGTTAGACTGAAGACCATAGCATTCTTGTATTGCCTTACACAGTTTTCATGAAATCAGAAATAGATAAAAAGGTGACCGTCTTGTCTTCACAGTCTCGCTAAGATTAGCGTTTTATTGTGGTATTGGATCCTATATTGCATTGTAAGAGAGAGTGATGTATTTCACTAATTTGATCTTCAGATAATAAGGCAGAGACAAAATTCCTCATTCATTCTTGCACTACCAATAACTTCTTAATTTAGGAGGTAGTACGTTAGGGTAATTGGTATGTAACATAGGACAGAATATTTATATTTTTCAGAGATGCAATACTTGTACTTTAGGGTTATGTAAAGAAATGGCTCGAAGATCAAAATTCTTGTGAACGTCTGTAAACTGTGAAGTGTGTTTTATGTACGAAATGGGCATGCTTGTATCCTAGACACTCGTCCAGGATATTACTCGTAGAATGTTAGTCACATGATAAAATTGGAGAACGTGGTATTCAGTTTTAATTTTCATACATGTAAACATCTAGGCAGTGTTCTCTCCTGTGGGTACCCTTGTCATGGGCAGATCATTGCATATAGAATAGCAGTTTGAACGTGAAAACTGTGATGGTTGTCATTCTATGTGCATGTGGCATTGTCATTTGTATGGTGAAGGGTACTATGAGATTGTTCATTATACTTGCACTGTATGTAATTTCTCTTTTCCTCTGTTTCTGGTCTTCTCTCTCATTTTTTATCATGTAGTGTGTTTTGTAAAACTTTGCAATTTCATGTTCAGTGGTCGTCATGGATGCCTGTGTTGCAAGGCAGTGTTTTTATCACAGCAAATTTTTATATTATATTTTCTTAGGCCTTTAATATTGCTGCCTTGGTAGGTATGGATTCATTTAATATGGCTCAAATACTTTGTTGTTATGGTTTTGGAACTTATGGATGTACATATTGAACAATAATTTTAAGACTTCAGATCATGATGTAATATATATATATATAAATATATTATTTATTTAGCCTGTATTATAAGGCAGAGCAGACCAAGTTGTGTATGGACTGTTTAATTGAATCTCAGCCATGTGATAATTCTGTATTCTAAGTCTGAATGATTTGCTCTTGGCTGTATGGAGGGCTTCAGCAGAGGGATATCAGCACCACAAAAGTGATCTGATCGCTTTTCTTGTGATGGCAGTAAGGTGTTTAACTTTTCTGGAACTGGAATGTTTTATATTGAAGTGAAGGTTATAATATAAACCATGGTTCGTGTATGAGTGATGGAATTTTATACCCCTTTTTACTAGTTGATGTATGCCATGCAGCATACAAGATTTACTGTTTTTGCTTGGGAGGAAGTATCACATTACTTGTTACACAGGGAGTAGTTGATAAAGAAATTGTCACACAAAATTGAGTTCTTGATGGTTTTATCATTCTTAGGGATTCATAGGGCAAAGAAAGCCATTACATGAGCTTTATCTGGTACTTTGAAAAGGGAACAGTGTTACCACATGTATTCAGGAAAACCAGGGGAATCTTGAAACTACCATGGATTTCTGAAAAGATTATAGGCATTTTTTCCAAATAGATTCACAACACAAGATCCTAGTTGCTTCAAGTAGAGCTTCTTTCACACTATGGGACATGGTGTGTTCTGTATATTGATTCCACACTTTTTGCTGCTTTACAGGAATATGAATATTTGTGTAGTCACAAAATGAAATCAGAAAAACTCAAGTCCAAAAGATCAGAGAAAAAGACGGTATTACAATTTGTAAAAATGGATGAACTGAGGAGTTGATTTTGACTATACATTCTTTTTCTTTCTTTTTTTCTAAGAGTTTTTCAGCTTCTCTTTATATTCTTTTCCATGAACTCACTAGCTTATACTTAGTCTCACACTCATACACACATAAACATAAATACATGCACGTGTCTTTGTGGACACACACACACACATACACACACACTCACTCTCTCTCTCTCTCTCTCTCTCTCTCTCTCTCTCTCTCTCTCTCTCTCTCTCTCTCTCTCTCTCTCTCTCTCTCTCTCTCTCTCTCTCTCTCTCTCTCTCTCTCTCTCTCTCTCTCTCTCTCTCTCTCTCTCTCTCTCTCTCTCTCTCTCTCTCTCTCTCTCTCTCTCTCTCTCTCTCTCTCTTTCTCTCTTTCTCTCTCTCTCTCCTGCATCTCTCTCTGCATATCTTCCCTTTCTTCATTCCCTCCCTCTCTCTGCATATCTTCCCTTTCTTCATCCCCTCTCTCTCTCTCCTCCTTACCTTCTTCTTCACCTTTTTTTCCTCTCTCTCTCCCTCTTTTTCTCTACCATAGGGATGGGAAAGTATAATTCTTGTCATAAGAACTCCCAAGGATACTAAAACTTCAGTGCCAATCCTAACATAGCACATGCCATATCCCCTAGTGTGTTTTGAGCAGAAGGGAAAACTGAAGAAAATACCTTTTGAAAAGGGTTTCAAGTGCACATTATAGACATGACTAAAAGGTGATGATACTTGGGAAATACATCAAATAAACAGTATTACCACATTCAGTATAGGATGTTCTTAATGGGGCACCTAGTTTTCCATCATGATACTCAAAGGTGTACAGATATTCAGTATCGAAAAAAGTATTAGTTTCAATATTACTTTTTTTTCATTATTTACAGGATTTGGTGATTATGATGTACACAGTATTATGGTGTATGAATGAAGTGGAAAATATTGTGGTTATTACTATGGTGATGGATTTATATATTTTCGATATTATGATTATTGCTGTTTCTTTTATTACTGTTTTAGGTGGTTCCATTATTGGTATTGATATTTTGAGCTATAGTAATGATGCATTGAAGTGATATAAATGATACCACATTTATGTACCAATATGACAGTTCGTTACTATTAGTTATTATCATATTATTTTTATATCAGTTTTCATACCTTGTTAATTGTTGTTATCATGATCAACTTGGGCTTGCCATTTGTAGAACCATAGAACCATTCTGTTTGACTTTCCCTATATGCATCATATATTTCATATCCATAGTGTTAATCCCTTTTATTATTATTATATTTGTACATCAAAGGGTACAATGAAAGATGTGAATGGAATGAACAATTTTTAACTTGATTTTGCTTCCCAGTTGTGTGAGGAAAGGCGCCTTTGCTTCAACTTTATTGACGAGAGGAAACGCCTTGAATTTTAAAAACAAATCTCTTCTTTTTTAAATTTCTCTTCTGCTTTTCATGTATATCTTTGTTTTTTTTTTTTTTCTTAGTCCATTTGTTTCCTTTCTTTTTCCTTTCTCTTTGATATATCTGCCAAATGGTGACAATCAAAGAAGGATTTTGTTATTTTAAGGGCCAAAGATTGATGTCACAAACATTGCTTTTTTATGGTGCATGGGAGAAGCCCTTGCTCGTGGAAGGCTCAGAGTGGGTGGCCTTATTTTGTGTTCTGTTCTGGCTGTGCTTGTGATACATACTTGTGGATGCGTATATACTTCCCAACAGAGTTTTTTTTTTTTTTTTTTTTTTTTTTTTTTTTTTTTTTTTTTTTTTTTTTTTTTTTTTTGTTTTTTTATAATGATATTTGAAGAAGAGGAAATCAGTCTTGCTTGTTTTTTTTGTTTTCTTTGTGTGTGTTTGTGTGTATGTGTGTGTTTTGAGGAGCTCTTGTTTTCAATTATTGTTTGCAATAAAATGAGGAAGGGGAAAAAGTGACAAAAAAAAAATGTAAAAGTATGTCAAAGTGTATTTGTTTGTGATGGAGATGTAAGAGTGAGTTTTTATGTATATGTATATGTCTGAATGTGTGTTTGTTGGTCTGTGTCTGATTGTGTGTTTGAGCCTTTTATCCCCTCTGATCTCCCCAGTATTTTTACCTGTGTCCAGCAATCTATTTTTCTATTGGTGATTTTAAAAAGTAAATGAGAGAGGGAGAAAATCAAATGTGGGTGTATTATTACTATTATTATTGTGAATATTATCATCATTATTATTATGATTATCATCATCTTTGTGATCATGATTTTTTATTTATGTATAATTAGCAAAATAATGCTAATTATATTTATGTGTGTTACAAGAATATTAAAGGTTTGATAATATCAGGCTTTACTGTGTATAGTTGTGAATTTCATATCAAGTCATATTACCATCACATGCTTAATGTAGAAAAGCCAGATGAATTTTACCCTTTTTTTCTGAAGAAAAAATAAATTCTAATATGCATAGCTCAGCAATAATTCAATATTTGTAGACCTTATTTACAGGAATTTGATCTTATTAAATTTAATTTACAGCAGTACACATTTACCAGAAGAAATCTGCCTGTATAAGAGCTTTCTTTTCTTTTTCTCTGGTTTGTTGAAGTAACATTTTGCACAAAATACATTTTCAGATACAGAATACATAGGATAAAGGATAAAGCAATTTCAGTTAAAATAACATTTTGTTCAAAGTATTAAACTTATATATACATTGTTTATGGTATTTACCATAGGAATTTTGAATTATTTCAATTGAGAATTTTTTGTAATGAATGTGGTTTAGGTTCCCCAGATACATATTCAGTTGCTTTCTAAAGGAATTGATTGTTAAGCAGAAATAATTAATTAGTCCTGAATTCATCGCATGTCATGAAAATAATGCCGTGACTTATAGTGTTCCAACACATATCGTACAGTTTTAGCCTGAAGGAATCAGATCCCCACCTTTGTACCAGATATATATTTTGCTGTACACCATTGAAAGGAAAATTGGAAAATTAAGTTGGTGGCAAGTCGGATCTATATACATGCCAATATATATGTATTACAGTCATACAATTATTTCAGTCTTGTGCCCTGCCTAGAACAAATAAATAATGTATTATGTCCCTATCACAAGAAGATAATTCTTCTTTAACTATCCTTAAGCACTGAAAGGAAGTGCTAAATGTACCAAAGATTACGTATGTAAAGTGACATGTAGTTGACACGCAGTGGATTTCACCAGAAGGAAATCATTGCTGGTTTATCAATGGGGATTATAGTCACTTTAGGGAGGGCAGGGTGTGGCCAGCTCTATGTAGGCCATTTTTATGATGCAATACATTTTAAGGGTCCATTTTTTTATTGGAAGAGGATTTTCATATTTTTTAGAAATACATATTGTTCCATAATTGTCTAGTCTTCAGTTGCAATTGATTCCATCAGAACATCCTTACAGGCTTACCCTACAGTGTGACTTTTGTCTTCCTGTCTTTGTATACTGCTTTTAGGGTATGTCTCCGGTGTAGCTGAAAAGAGTAGTTACTCTAGTTACAAATGTTTATTTATTTTCATTTTATTATCTTTTTTTTTTTTTCTTTCTTTTTTCTTTTTTTGGTTGTTCTTTGGGTGTGTTATATAGATCAAGTTAAACACTGTAATTTCATTCATAATTTAAGATTGTAATAGTTGGGTATACCAGGTAGAAGGGGTCCGTATGAAGTTAGTAATACATTATGTATAGTTATTTGTTTTGCTGCAGTCAGTATCATGTTACAGTCTCACTAATTCTAAGTGTAATATCAAATTCCTTAAGAGAAAATGTTCAGATATGTATTCAGTTATTTTATTCAATCTGAATATAATCTGGAATAGTAGTATGGCATACCTTCAATAAAAAAATGTGTACTACTGTGGTATTGTTAGTTTATACAAATCTAAGCATTTTCTCTTTTGTCCATTGTAAATATCTCTTACAAAGAGCCTCTAGGGGCATATGTTCCATTCTTGTGTGATTACCTAAAGAATTTCATTCCAAGGCCAGGCTTATTTCACAGCCGTGACTGGCAAGGCAATTCAAAAGGTATTGAACAAAGCTTAACACAACCATCAACAAGTTCATGATTGTATGGATTTCATTCTAGCATTTTAGATTTTGTTGTGGCTGTGAGACAAGACCCAAGATGCACTACTGTCTATGGTTACTGCAGCAGCTTTTATTGTTTGTTGATAATAAAATAATCATATTCCTTCACTCTGCTGTAAAACAATTTTGCTAATAAAATGCCATGTTATCAGTTGACTTTTATTGAAATCCTTTGGATATTAAAAAAAAGGCAATATCAGACTGTGTTCTTAAAAAAAGTAAAGAGAAAAACAACAAAGGACAATAATGAATATTTTAAATTTATATCAATGTCTGGTTTACAGAAAAGGAAGATAAAAAAGTATGAAATATTTAAAATCCTTACATGCAACCCTTAGGATGCTAATGTCAGATACAGAAGAGCATTACAAAGTAACCAGAATACAATATTAATATCTTAATAATTAGATGGTATATGACAAAAAAATATATGGATTTCCTGAAACACGAACCCAAGTCAAAGTAGAATTCCACTTGATTTTGTACATTTGGACATCATGGGTAGCTAGTGTGAAATAAGCATAAGAAAATTTTAGTGTGATAAAATAGCTCTAAAGCACATTTGTCTCTTAAATCTATTATCATGATTTCTGTAATGATGATCATGGGGAAATGATAGAAAAAACAACAGCCATGAATTATTAACTACTAGACATGAAATCAGAATTACATGCTTATCTACTTGCATCCATATTGGAAACCCTGTTAATTATCTTACACCTGTTTGCAAGCTATTAATTGAAAAACTCTCAAGAGGTGTATGTTTTTGAGCATATCAAATTCTTAAGATTTGTGTCAAGGGAGAAAAAAATGGATTGCCATGAAGTCTGACAAACATCAAAGATATCTATACAGTACATGAAGCACTAACCTGCAAGAAAATAAATATACCTAATGAAAATGTGGACAAAATATTACAATGGCATTCATACTACATGCCACGCTCAATGTTGGAGGGAGCAGGACGGTAATTGAGTTTTCTACCACCACAACCAAATTATGGAGACATTTCAGGAAATTGTCTTTAGTTCATCTTGTGATGTTTTGCTTTAGTGAAGTTTACATCAGTATGTTCAATAACTTAACCTTTACCCATAAGGAATGATGTTGGGCAATTGTAGTTTTCTTGTGTGTGTGCACAGAGGATGAAGCAAAAAGTTTTTTTGGGGGGGAAAAAAATCCATATTTAAATATCCACATTAAAATTATAAGCTAAAAATTATGCATAAAAAAGATAATCCTGTGTACACACGAAGCTTTGAACTTTGCCACCCTTTAGGGACTAATACCACCTACAGACAACTAAAATATGAATACTGTATATCCTTGAAACATTTCCTAAGGCACAAAAGTTGGCATCTAGATTATGGATATGCCATAGCATCACAAAGTTTCACCTGTTGACTAGAAATGAGATTCATAGGTAACTAGATATCTATCTCTGACTGACTAGTGTATATGACTACATGGAAAATAATTATAAAGTGTAAAGTTTATTCTAAAACAACCTATTCAAGCATGAATTATAGAACATTTGCTTCTCCAGAAATTCTCAGGAAAATGATTACTTAAAGTATTTCCATAAAGCACAACTATGGTATAAGCACTCTGAAAGGGTCTCCATACTAACCTGTCATATATGTAAACCTGTAATGTCTTTTCTCAAGTGAAAACCTTTTCTTTAAAATAAATATTTATACGTAACAGTGTTAAAACATAATTTCTGGACAAGTGATCTGAAAAAAAAGTCTCATCCTTGCTTTTATCTGAAAAGTTTACTCTAATCAAATTCACTCCTAAAATATCTTCCTTACATAATCAATAAAATCTGATATTATGCAAGACTTTTAAATATTTAAAATAAACACAGCTAAGCTTAGCTCTTGGTGATAATCAATATATATTAAAGTAAACTTTACTAGTAGCCTAAAAGAAATATACTGTTACAATGTTAAGAATATTAGATACTATTTTACATCAGCCATATTTGTACAACCCATCCATATGAAAAGAAGCTTTAACACAGCAGAAAATCAAAAGCATTACAAACTAAAAGTAACAGCAGAAAGAGTACCATACGCTTCAGTCTAAACAATTCAAATAAAAAACATCACAAACATGGCTATTAGCACAGCATGAAAACATGCACATGTATACATTCATACAAACCCACACATACACATGCACATGGACAAATGCCATGGAGATACGGACACACACACGCACACACAGCATAAATTCTGACAAAAGTATTAACAATGCTTGTGGCTCTGTAGAAAAAAAAAAAAAAAAAGATATAATCTTACTTTAAAAACAAGAGAACAAGCAGAATTATGCAAAATACCAAAACCTATACGACTCATCGCTATATGCAAAGAAAGTTATGCCATGCACATATGTATAGAACAAAGAGACTCGGCAGGACTTATATAGTACATGAGTAACATTGTCTTTCCCTTGTACATTTCATGAAATACATAGAGTTAGACAAAACTGAGACACCTCCATTATGAAATAATACAACATACAGGCAAAATACCTTACAGAAAAAGAAAGAAAAAGAGGAAAGAGAGGGAAATGTAAAACTGGAATTATGGTTATAGGCAACAAAGTTTTATAAGTTCTTAAGTGCTATAGCCCTGGAAGAATAAGGTAAGTGTCTTTACTTGTTAAGGCTTTTAGTTTTTACCTGAAGTTTTAGCCATAGTATATGAAAAAAAAATACATGGATAATGGCAATTGTATAAATGGAGTGTTTGCAAAATAAATTGCATACATTGTTACAGATTCGTCAATATGAACTGTCTTTAGTTGGGAATAAATGCATTTACAGACCAACACAACATTAGTTGACAATAAATGATATAAAAGTATCAAAGATATATGATGCAAGAGAATACTTAAAAACTAATATGTGGAATTAAGTGCAGAGACTTAAATATATATTTTTTTTCTTCTTTATCTCTTATACACAAAGAAATACCTAGCTTTAACCAATAAATCAACTTTGAGCATATGTCTTCATACAAGCCATTTAAGCTGCTATCCAAATTCTTAATTATGCTAAACAATTTTACAGTTCCTTTACAAATATAATGTTCAAATGTATTACTCTTTTTTTTTGCCACATTATATTCATAATTTCTTAATTTGTTCTTTAACCATATTGTATAAACATGAGAAATTGTGTTCACACTACAAATTTTATATCGACACCCAATATCTAATGAAATAAAGACCCCTCCACAAAATGCTATACCATGACATTATGATTGATTTTTCTTCATTTGATGTTTGTGTATATTCTTATAATAGTCATCACTGAGATCTCGACTAGATCTGCGGCTTGAGCATAAACTTCCCGGAGCACTCAACCGAACTGAGCTTAGATTTTTCTTTGAATGCTTTCTCATGAAAGTTGGTTCTTCGTATTTGGAGGCATCATCAGAGCAAGAGTTCATGGCCATTTCTTCCCCTTGCTGTTGTCCAATCTGTGCCATAAGATTCATGAGGTCCTTCTCCAAAAAGGTGAGCCCTTTGCTATCAACTGGTTCCTCTTCATCCTCAGTTTCATATCTCTCCTTCTCAGCTGCGAAATGGTTTCCTTGGGGGTGCCTTTCAACACTATTTGTCATCTCTGGTTGCCCAGTAATTTTCATGGTCCTGGGACTCTCGCGATAATATGCTGGTAAGTAATTCAACCCTTCTCTGTCAACTGTAATGGGCGGATAAATAACCTCACGGCCATCTGTTCTCAGGGAACGTAAAAGGGCTTCTCCCTGGATCCTGGCTGGAAGGGAGGTGAATTCACCCCTTTTCTTGATGGGATCGTCATCTCTGGCCAACTCCAAGCGACTCTGACTTTGGCTCCGGTGTCTGGGAGATGCCGAGCCTGAGAGTGGTTTCCTTTTCATCCTTTCCAGTGTCCGCGGTCGTGGATGGGGAGGCCTGTTACTGGGGCTGGGGGAATTACCCTCAAATTCATCAGCAAAGCGTGGGACAGATGAGGCTCTGCTTGCAGGGGCAGACTTCATGCGATAGACAGTTTTGTGTCCACCATAGCCTGGCCTTTCATTGCTGTTGGAATGCATAGTCGAATTAGGTAATGATATAAGTCTATCTTCACAGTTTCATTGTTAAAGAGCCTATATACATATCCGCTGTAAAGGTAACCACATTATTCGAAAGGGATACTTTAAAAAGAAAGAAGTTGGATAATGAAATGCTAGTTACCATGTCCCTCTTGTTAACCCAATAGCACTAGGAAAGAAATGGAGTGCACTGGCCACTTCAGTAAAATTAATGTCAAAGTTATCCACTTGAGATAAAAATACAAAGTGCTGGGGAAATATTTTTTTCCCCTTGTGTTTGATTCTGGACAAGCAGATAGTTTTTTTTTTTCAATAAAAGTATAAAACAAGGTTTAGGCTGCTTCTGGAAGACTGAACTGGTGCCATCAATGCCATAAAACTTTGTGCCAATATAGTGCCCAGAACAAATAAGTTGCCATCTGATTATGCTGGATTGGATTAAAAATTAGGAGGAATGAGGCTCTTGACTTTTTTCTTTGAATAAAAATGGAATATATTTGTTATCTGCTACTCTATGCCATTCATTTGATAAATAATAAGAAATTCTTATGCAACACTGTAGAAAAAAACTTGGAAAGCAGTTGCTCTGCTAATTATTACTTCAAGGCCAGCTGACTAGAAGTATGGCACTCACTTGCCTAGTGATCATCAACATGATTATTGAACAATAATAACATGCACAAAAAGATAAAAAAAACTATAGAGCATTTCTGATGTTGAAAGAGGCAGTTATGTTGAGCTAAATGTAAGTAAGCAAAATGCTTTCAATAATTTACAGACATTCTTACAACTAAAAAGTATCACAATATTTCACAATATACTTGACTCAAACAACTCACCTGACAAGTCTTATAACCTTCTTGAAGAGCCTTGTCCTTTCTTTGAATCTCTATATTACAGACATATAAGAATGAAAAAAATCACAAGTGTTAGTCAAACCAATAAAATAATATTAGAAATCAAACGAAAACATTACAAGGAAATGCAGAAATTTATTTATATCTGGTTACCTTAAAATAAAACTAGGATATTTTTGGAGTTTCAAATAATACATGCAGTAATAACTATTGAGATATTTCAAAAACAATATGTTAATATTACCCTAATGTTTCCCAATATTCTAAATCATTAAATGTCTACACACTCCTATTTCTCAATCTAAACCCTTTATATGTAATGCTTTTTACCTCTGGTATCTAGTGATGACTTTTCTTTGATTTTGTAATGGCAGATTGCTCTCAGGCTGTTTAGGTGACCTCCTAACTTAACCCTATGACGAAGGTGCGTCACACTCGTGTGACACAGCCAAAATCCCGATGCTGGGGCGTCATGCCACCGTGACGATTACAATGCAATATTGCAATCTCCTGACACAGGGGTCTTCGCGTAGCGAGTGCCCCGTCAGGAAAGGGTTAAGCCATAGCACAGACCTGGAGACTTTATATCAAATTTCATGGGATAGTGAGTTAAGATTACCATCTTATTGTGATATTGTGCTTTGAGATTGGATTGATAAGTTTAATTTACACTTGGATCTAGATTCACTGCTGAGAGTAAGTACTATGCAATATATAAACTTGATCTACTATACCAGTCCAAATGTCTGTACCCTTCAGTCACTAGATCCTATAGCATTCTTAACCCACTCACTACAGGGGCATTCCAGCCTTGCATGTCACAATGCCGGGGCTTTCGAACGCTTAGGCCTAAATCAATTAAATGACTGGCACCATATGGTGCCACCCGGCAACTGGGCCCTTGAATGAGCGGTACCGTAGTGTACCACCCGTCCAGAGAGGGTTAATGAATGTAATTACCCTGTATTGGATACTAGTATATACCATACAAAAGTGTTATAAAATGTGAAAAAATTATCTAAATTACTTACTACATTGTAAAAGTGCTAGTTAAAGTTTTGAGAAAAGAGAATAAGTCAATATGTAATTAATCTTTACTAAAGAATAAAGTAATAAAGAATAGGCTTAATGTACCCTGTTAACATTCCCAACAATTTTAGATTTAAATTGACTTCCCCTGAGAATCCTTAAACACATACTAACTAATCTGAACAAGATTAATTGATCACGAAGTGTATTCAAAGAGAAATCACAGTAAAAAAGCAAATCTAAGACTTTCAGACTTCTTATTAAAACTGGAAGGTTCCTTAAAAAATAGTCTCACATGATATTCTTATGGAAGCAATGCTTAACTTTTGGTATTCTTAAATTGCCCTCTTCTTTAGTTCAGTAGTTGCCAATCCTGGCCAGTGCTTTTGATTACAAGAGAAAGGATACTATCAAAATAATAACAGATAATATAAACAATGAAAACAGAAATCTTAGCAGTATGCCAAGCTCATTATTACTACTACTATCATTATTGTTATCATTATTGTTATCATTATTATTATTATTATTATTATTATTATTATTATTATTATTATTATTATTATTATTATTATTATTATTATTATTACTATTATCATCACCATCATTATCATAACATTAATAATAATCAAAGTAATAAAAATAGAAGCTGATTACCCAAAATTCAAGGAATGGGGTAAACAGGTGAGGTCAAGTAGGCCTTGTAATTTACTCCCTAATGACTAAGCACCTGTGAAACCATCTACTGTATATGTAAAACAAAATTTTAAAAATAATAAAAATAAATAAATAAATAAGTAAATAAAAATAGAAATAAAATAAAATAATATAATGAATAAAACAAAACCCCAGTGGACAGTGCACATATACATGCATTCCCCACATGGTTACCATTAAATTGTTTCTATATAGTTTTCAGATACTTAAACATCATCAAGAATCAAAGTTTACATATTGTAGTCTATGACAAACACAATGAATATATAAAGGAAAATAATGAAACAAAGGTCTACACATGACTGCCTAACCCCTGTCTTAACTAAAATCCTTTAAATGCCAACAATGCTCATACTGTACAAGGGTTTAAAACTGAGGGAAACAAACAGTAGCATTTTAGAATACCAAATTTCATGTAAGGTATTTTAATCCATTCACGCCGGGGCCGTTCCATCTTTGCATGGTCGCAATACCAGGGTTTTCGAACACATAAGCCTAACGCCTCGAGATTCTCATACACACAAGCCACTCAACCCGAGCGCT
>BOPN01000324.1:493141-500641 GCA_017312705.2 Penaeus japonicus | reverse complement strand
AACTGCCAGAGTTTTGAGTATCCGGCCCCAGGCAACAAACATAAGTAGAGGATATACTCAAGAGCATCAAGAAGAAAAAGTGGCAGTGGGCTGGACACATATATCGGAGACAGGACAACAGGTGGACAAAGAAAACAACAGAATGGGTAATACACGACACAAAGAGACCCAGGGCAAGACCAATGACTAGATGGCGGGATGAAATAGCAAAATTCGCAGGAGTAAACTGGAATTAGAGGACACAAGACCGGAATGACTGGAAAAGATTGAGAGAGGCCGACGTCCTGATATATATAGATATAGATATAGATATAGATATAGATATAGATGTCTATAGATAGATATAGATATAGATGTCTATAGATATATATATATATATATATATACATTTATATATACATTTATATATACATTTATATATACATTTATATATACATTTATATATACATTTATACCTGTATCTCTCTATCTGTCTATTTATCTGTCCACCTATCCATCCAACTATTTATCTTTCAATGTATTTATAATCATCTATATCTCACTCTCGCTCTCTCTCCCCCTCCCTCTCTCTCTCTCTCTCTTGCTCGCTCCTCCCCCTGATGACCGTGGCCTCCAATTGGTAGTTACGTCTAAAAGGCTGACTGTTGATAGGTCAATTCGAATTGGTCCTGCCATCTGAGGACATCCAATCGAACTACAGTTATGATGTTTTCTTTCAGTTACGATATTATGGGGGTATGGGAGATTTGCGACCTCGTTGGGACATCGTACCTTATGAGAGCGTAACCCGCTGCGACGTCTTAAACTGCGAGTTTTGAGTATCCGGCCCCAGTTCCAAGTTCATCATAAATTAAAAGGAATATTTACATGCAAAAAGAACAACACTCTATTTACCTTTTTCTTCCACTCCTTGTACTATGACTTTCAGATTCTCATCCAAAGACTGCTGGATCTGACTGCGGAATGTTGGGAAGTCCAGGTTAAACATTGGGTCATCGAGGCTATCTGTGCTGAATGTGGACGAGTTCATGGAGGAATTCATGTCTCCCTCAGAGGTCAGTCGAGTCTGATTCTGGAAAAGTTGCAAACAATTTTTAATCTTTACACGGTCGCAATACCGGGGTTCTCGAACGCATAAGCTTATCGCCTCGAGACTCTCCAACGCACAAGCCGCGAGCCTGAGCTGCCCGCTCACTCAACCCGAGCACCGGGCTTACCCTCATATCTCTTCCCGGGCGTCTGACGCAAAAAACACAAAACGTGTCATCACGTCAACTGGCTCCAATGGGTTAAATCATACTAACCATAAATCTTAAACTAATACTAATAATTTCACAAGCATGATATGTAATAAAAGTGTTTTCATTATCCGTTCACCAGTATTACAATCAAAGATAATCAAAAGGCATAAATTACACCTCTTGCACTGTGAAGTTATAAAGTCTCATTCATACCTTTATCTACATATGTCATAATGAATATTGATAAGACAATACTGCACCAAACCTGCTTCTAGTAATGTTATATTAACTATGATGACTTTAATCCTTTGGGAAACTAATATATGGAAACTGCAGTCATCATTTAACCTCTCTGAATTTTTGTCTCTCATTCCCTTGGAAAAGTGGTATTTTGAACTAATTATTCTTATTTTAAAAATCTGTTTATTATCTTTTAGGGCAAGTCATTCATCACATCAAATATGAATAACTGCTTTGGTGATATAATGAAAGCAACTTACTTTTGTAAACCTAGAAGATAGTCTGGATATCTGCGTGGACAAGGCAGACAGGCATGACTTCAACTGGTCATTCTCATCACTGAGCTGCCCTACCCAAGCCTCATACTGGCTGAGGACCTTCCGATGCATGTCTTCCTCGTGCCTAATTGTTCACAGATTAAGAATTTCGGCAGGGAGAGAGGCAGGAAAACAAGAGAGAAAGAGAGAAGAGATGGAGAAAATTGAGATAAGAAGGTAAGACAGTGGAGGAAAGACAAGGTGAAGGGAGGGAAGTGAAAAAAGAGCAGAGGAGTAAAAAAATATGGAAGGAAGGTGAAAGAAGACAGAAGAGCAAAATGAAAGAAGGGGAAGAAATGGGAGGGAGGAAAGGGGAGGGGGACAAAGGGGGAAATAAAGTCAAGGAATGCATAAAATACCACTACTGTATTCAAAATATTAAGGTAAAAAAGTAAATGTTGAATTAAGAACATAACATTAATAAGTAATATGTCAATACTACAATATCATCATCCTATGCTTAACTACTCTAAACTTACAGTACATAAACTTGAAAATATGTACTTTCACAATTTTATGTAACATTAATGCTTTAACAAATTCATACCTAACTCCTGATGCCTCTGTTTTCCACTTTGCTCTTGAGCGATTTGACCGAGAAAGCGTATTAGAAATAGTCAAGGCTGGTGCTCTGGTTTCAGAAGACTTCTCCCCAGATACCAGACGATGCAGTCTCTCACGGAGGCGGCTGTTTTCTGTCTGCAATTGTGAATACATCTGTCTCACAAGGTCTCAGGTATTTTCATCACAATTCTCCTATGTGGAATATGATTAATACAACTGCCACATGATTCCAAAATATCACCTCATTCTTGCAGATATATTTAAACACAATAGTAATTGCAATCAAATTCATTTTCCTTTAAGGAGAGATAATTCAATTAGTATTCTGGTATCATTTAGAATTGCTATACCTATTTGAGTTAGAAGTAACTGGTAAACTTATACTTTCCCACCTCTTTCTTCCGTAGTTCATGCTGGTGATGAGCTTCTCTCTGCTGCAACACACTGCCTAGTCTACGCACCTGGTCAAAGAAGTCAAATTGTTTAATAATCCTAACCAGAATTATGAGCAAGAGAGACAATCAAAAATTTAAAGACATAATCTTACCTAAGTTCACATGCAATGCACTTATATCAGTAATTTCCTCTACATCTAATTAAAGTCCCCAGGTTTGGGGAGACAAAAAAAAAAAAAAAAAACACATCAGCTTCTTATATTCTCATAATCTGTTACGATTCCATTCAAATAAAGAGAATACATAAAGCCTTAAGAAGTTACAATCTTTTCTTCCTGAAGGATATAATAAAATATCATAAGCTCAAATACCTCCTCTTTCTCTGCTTTGAGCTTCGACGCAAGTGCTTTGTTAACGGTGACTGCTTGCCTCTCCCTCTCTTGTGCATCACAAACTTGTCGTTCCTTGTCATCAACTGTCCCCCGTAGATCCCTTATGCTGCTCTGTGAGATGTTGCAAAGACTGTCATTAAGAAAAGTCTTAAGTACAGTGTTAAAGCCTACTTGTAATTAAAAAAATATATATTTATTTATTCTTTATTTTTATTTTTCCTTTTGTTCTTGTTTTCTTATTCTTTTCCCTTTTACATGATTTTTTTTTTTTTTTTTTCTTTTTTTAGACACATCAAAATCAAGTGTTAAAGCTTGTGCATCTTGTAATATGATGATCAAATATCTTTGTGATACCTCTCTTTTATAGATGAGTTTGCTGCAAATGTTATAATACTATCCAGTCAAATAATACAAATGCAACTAATGGATTTAAAATCTTTCATATACAAGTTCTATATATTAATAAAAAAAAAATCTACTGCATCTTTATATTTTATAAAAATTCTTACTCAATCCCATATCCATCTAAAAAGACCTCATGAACCATAGATAGCCATATCAGTATTAGAATATACAGTTATCATTAAAACAATGTCTTCAACCATGCTTTTCAACCAATACACAGAATAATAATAACAGGCACTAGCATCCATACACGCATATGCACGCATACACTTACACACATGCACGCACACACCCCTACCTACCTGGAAGTGATTCATATCTGCTGCATCTCTTCTCCTCTGATCTTGGAGAGTGTTGCAGTCGTGGACGGAAGAACGGTAGAGCCGCGAAACCTCCCAGCAGGCATTGATGAGGGCCACCAAGTTCACCTTCTGACTTCCTGTTTCTATGAGGCCGCAGTTGAGCCCCAAACCCTGGAGTTCCTGTGAGGGTTAGGGCATTCCATTATAGTTGTTTGCAATAAATGTAAGGTAGTAGCAACAATAATGATGATAATAATGGTGGCGGTGATAAGTGGTGGTGGTCATAAATAACAATAAAAGAGAACAAATAGAAAGATGGTAATAGTAATAACAAGGATAATAAGTTGGCAGTAGTACAAATTATCACCATTTTCATAATCACTCACAAGAAAAGCAGCCACAAAAAACAAACACACAGAGCAACATTTAGTCTTACCTGTGAGAGGTATACCACTGCACTCTGCATATTATTTGTTGTACAAAAATAAGGTGGTGAGTCTACCGAAGAGACCACCTGGTGCTGTTTGCCTTCCCCAGCTGCCCCTGCATCACACAGTGACACTAGGTAGCACAGCTGGCCTTTCTTCATCTTTTCACCCATCTGCAAAATAACAAACGGTGATGAGAGACTGCAGAATAGTCTTGAATCTTGCCAGAGTTCCATTTGGATTTTAGCAATACTCCATCAAGGAAATTATTATATGGGATACATGGGAGACATGTTTAGTTTTTCATGGTAGTAGTTTATATCTGTAATAATAACAATAAAACAATTATCTCTTAACCCATTGTCAACGGGGCGCCTAATGACCTAACTGGTCATCAAGGCGGGCGGTCTACGACAATAGCGGCACCAGCTAAAAATTAGAGGGACAGGGAAAGGGTTTTCACAACCCTCCGGATAGCACAGACTAGCCCAAACAATATTTTTCCATAAATCCATCATAAAATGCGAGTTTAAGCTGAATTTGGAGCCCTGTAGCTCTGGAGCTAGCGCCATTACAGCCGTAATACTTTATGACTGTGTATGAACTTCATCTGTGAGCAGATCCCAATGTCGCATCATGTATGCATTGACACCCGTATCTTAGGACTAATCAGTGCTGACATGTGTCTTGACACCCGTACGCAATGGGTTAATATTTGGTAAATTCACCTTGACCAAGACAAAGGTTGGTCTTAGTAAAAGAAAGCAAGGTAAAAAGAACACATCAAAATATAATTTACTTGGTAAAGGTCCTATGCTCTTAAAATTAACCCATTGCATACAAGTGTCGTGACACTGGAGCTTTGGCGTCATGACGTACATGACATTCGGGGATTTTGGATTACTGTGCCATTTTATTGTGCTATGAGCAAAAAGTGAGTGATTATGACTATTGTAGTCATAATTACTATAATTACTGAATAATATTAAGAAAACCTAACATCCAAAACCTAGATGGCACCACTTTCTTCTAGCACCAGCAGGAGAGAGAGCCTTAAATGGCACTCATCCACAGTCTATAGCAAGCACTATATTTATAGAGCAATGGCACCCAGCAAGTTACCAACCTCTTGCTCTAAAATACCGCTGATGATGTGCATGTAGAACAAGAAGAAGAATGCTAGTCAAACCATGTCCAATGTCTACAATATGCCCGTGCCAGTAGGGATGCCTTTTACTGTGGCACTCACAGTCACAAGCACAGATTTCCTTCCTGTGTGTGTGTGTGTGTGTGTGTGTGTGTGTGTGTGTGTGTAGAGAGATAGATAGATATAGATATATAGTTGTTTATTTTTTAAGAAAAAAAACGTTAACAGTCCCCCACACATTTATGCATCTCAACGGTAGGCCTACCCTTGCCTCATTCGAAATGTTATTGTATTTCGTAATCTATTGCTGGAGTTTCTCAGCTTTCAGTCGCATGTTTCTAATATGTATATGTATATGTATGTATATATATATATATATATATATATATATATATATATATATATATATATATATATATATATATATATAAGTATATATATATATATATATATATATATATATATATATATATATATATATATATATATATGTGTGTGTGTGTGTGTGTGTCTGTGTGTGTGTGTGAGTGTGTGTGTGAGGGGGTACTTGACCATAACTCTCTTGAGAGACCTATGTCCTGCAGTAGAATGATACAGGCTGATGAAAAAAAAAGTGTATATATAAATATACATAAATATATATATATATATATATATATATATATATATATATATATATATATATATATATATATATATATATATATATATATATATAAACATATATATATATATACATATATATATACATATATATATATAAATATATATATATATATATATATATATATATATACATATGTGAATGTGAATGTGAATGTGAATGTGAATGTGAATGTGAATGTGAATGTGAATGTGAATGTGAATGTGAATGTGTGTACATATATCCACCGCTAAATTTCCATATACCAATATAACTTTCAATACGATAATACAGAAACTAAGAACTGTTCAAACAATAAGAGAACCATAATATACACAAAGGATGTATTTCTATCCAAACTGCAGTGAGTATGACAAAAAAAAGAATAAAAGAATATAATAATGCCCTATAACATTATTTTTCAAGAGCATGTTTCAAGAAAGCATTAATATCTAAACACAAAGATTCTTACCCTTAGTGCATGTCACAGTCCACACTTTTTCACACTGACAATACTCAGTGTAGAGATTCCCGACACACACAATAAAGCCAATGAAACTATAATTCGCACAGCTGTACCTTAATTGACTCAGCTGTAACACAACGCAATTTATGTGCAAACTATACACAGCATTTATATTTTATGCTGGAAGATGTTATTTCTACTTCAAATTACTTCTCGTAGCTGGTGATTTGATGTCAGTCACCGCACTATGACCAGCTTTAAAACACACAGGCGGATGCTACAAAGAAGAAACAAATAAAAACAAAATCGACACATCTGCAAACCCAACAATGAAATAATAAGTCCCGGTTCATTACATATCATTTCGCATTCGCTGTAACTACATAAGCACGTAAAAATATTTAAACACATGCACGTGATAGACAAAAGTAACATTTATGTCAAACATATTTAACTTACTGCATAAATAATCGTCTGGCGGGTGAAAAAGGGAATATTTCGAGAGAAGTTCAGGTCGTGGAAGACATTTATTATTTTTGTTTACCTTCTGCTACGCCGACAGTGTTACCAGGGCGGCGGGTGACCAGAAACACCTCCGCTTAGTGTTACCAATTCGACATCTTTATATTTCAGTATGGTTGTGAATCGAGAACGGGGGACTATTATCGATGTGAAATTAGTCAAAATATGGTTATATACCTTCGAATTAGTGATCGCATTATATCATTGATGGAGAAGTACTGCCAATTTGAGATTAATCAAAATTTGTAATTTTGTTTTGCCCTGTTTTAAAATAATAGATTTTCACATATAATTTCACGTAAATGAGAGGCTGAATATACTGATGTTGAAATAAATTCATTTATGGAAATAGGTGAATGGAAATATTTCTGTTGTGATGCTGTATATACTAAGTAAAAGAGTTACCACACAGGGAATAAATTTCATCTACTTTCCACA
>BOPN01000324.1:470641-483141 GCA_017312705.2 Penaeus japonicus | reverse complement strand
TTCTTGTGTGATAGTGAATTAGCACTACAACTATTAGGTAATTGATAAATTGAAAAATGGGATCTTAAAATACTGCATTTTACTCCTTTCAGGTGGCACAGACAAAGACCAGGCAGTTTGTGCAACAGTCTAACAAGTTCAAACTAAGGCGTCCATCGACACCAGAGGATCCTAGAAAGCGCAAGGGTACACTCTCTTCTAGTGAGAGTGCAAAATCATTGGGGAACAAGAACAGGTATGTTAGATACCTATCAAAAGGGTCATAGCTATTAGGAAGGTAAAAAGGTTATATAAAGGATTTCTGCCTTTCTCTCTCTCTCTCTCTCTCTCTCTCTCTCTCTCTCTCTCTCTCTCTCTCTCTCTCTCTCTCTCTCTCTCTCTCTCTCTCTCTCTCTCTCTCTCTCTCTCTCTCTCTCTCTCTCTCTCTCTCTCTCTCTCTCTTTTTCTCTCTTTCCCTCTCTCCCTCTCTCTCTCTCCTCTCTCTCTCTCTCTCTCTCTCTCTCTCTCTCTCTCTCTCTCTCTCTCTCTCTCTCTCTCTCTCTCTCTCTCTCTCTCTCTCTCTCTCTCTCTCTCTCTCTCTCTCTCTCTCTCTCTCTCTCTCTCTCTCTCTCCCCCCCCCCCCAATATACTCTGTGTCTTTTCAGAAATACAGAATGGAATTTATCATCATAGCAGTTAGTATCCCTTTTTTTCTCTCTCTCCTCCTCCTCCTCTTCTTCCTCCTCCTCCTCCAAATTAACCCATTGCAGATGGGGCAATTCGTTGATACCATGTGTGTTTTTACCATGTGTGAGGCATGCAAGGTGCCACTGCCAATTTGGTTGTTTTGCTGAGTGACAATAGGAGTAAGAAGGAGGTCGAGTGTATATAGTTATGAATATTTGCTATTTTCTTTGTTACAATAAAGTAAAAACAGTAAAGTACAGCTTATAATCCTCCTTTATGGAGAGTAAAATTTTTAACTACAGGTAATATTTGTCTTAACCCATTGCAGACGGAGATAAATTTGCTTGCCCAGCCTCCAGGATAGGTTTTATTTTACAGAGAGACCGCTTGAAGCAATATAATTTGAATCATCCCAATCTCATTCAGTCATTCATTGTAAAACTAGAGCGTTTTTTGTGTTTTATTGAGTTTTAGAGACTTATATGTACCATATGACAGGCTCTATCAGTGCTGCAGTTGACTAAGATTATAGTATATTATCCATATTAGCTCATTATTTTCTTTATACTCAATGTGATAGAAGTATTGCTGTTTTATGGGAGGACAAAAGGCAACTTTATTTTTTCGTATTTTTGTGCTGCCATGAGCAAATACGAAACATATAACCACCTACAATAAAGATAACAAGATGAGGTAGGGAAGAGGATTGAAACCTGTGCTTGTGACTGTGAGTGCCACAGTGAAAGGCATCCATATTGGCACAGGAGCACATTTTAGACTCTGGGTATTGATTGAGTCACCTTCCTCTTCACATTCTGCCTGCACATCCTTCATTGGCGGTACTTTAGAGCAAGGGTTCATCAGCTTATTGTGTACCATCACTCTATAGAGACAGTTCTTGCTAGAGACCATGGATGGGTGCTATTCAAGGCTCTCTCACCTGCTGGTGGTAGGAAAAAGTGGTGCCATCTAGGTTTTAGACGTTAAGCTAGCACGATATTACGGTAATTATAGTAATTATGACTGCAGTAGCCTTCATCACTCATTCCTTTTTCATAGCAAAATAAAATAGCACAGTGATCCAAAATCCCTGAGCGTTATGTACGTCATGATGCCCGTCGTCAGGCCAAAGCTCCTACGTCATGTATGTCATGACACCCATCCGCAATGGGTTAACAATGTCTTAGTCAAACCTGTACCCACTATAAGTCTCACAGCATAGCAAAACACAAAAAGGGGGAGATTTTTATTACTCTAGTGTATAAATAAGCAGGAAACTGGTATGGGGCAAAGCTTGAGTCTCCCTCATTCCACCAAATCTATGAAATGGCAGCCCCATGTCATTTACAGAAGCTGCTCCCGGAATGGGTTAATTTACTTTATTTTAAATCTCTACTAGAACTTGTGTCTGGATCTCTAAAAGAGACTTTTTTAGGTATTTCTCTTATTAGTATTTTTGTGATGTTTACAGTGTGAAATCAAAGCTTTGGCAGTATAGCATCCAGCACATGTGTTTTTGTTTCAATCATGGTATTTTACTTATCATACTAATATGTGGGTTTCTCCATAAATAGAATTATACTTCTTAGTCTATAACTCGTATTAGTTATGAAGTGTTTTGGCTTACTTGTAAAAGAAGCTAGAATAGAAATTAGATATTTGTTATGTATTTTCTTGTATTTAGAATTCTATTTAAAAAATAAAAATATTTTTTTCAGATCTCAGACACAGGATGAACCATCAGAAGCTCCATCTAGCCCATCCAGAGATGAACAGAAAAGCCAAGCCAAGGTAGAAGTTGTACCTGTCACTGAATCCAAGACAGATGTTGCTAAACCTGAGACGCCACCTCGCGATAGCCCAAAGAAGGCTCGTAAGAGTAGCAGTCCCAGGAAGAGCACTTCTGATGTCAGATTAGAAGAGGAGGAGGAAGTCAAAGATGAAGTTAACTTACAGCTGAATTTATCAGAAAAGGAAGATGAAAATATGCAGGAGGTGAATGCACCAGAGTGTACACAGTATGACCTCAGGCTTGAGGATAGTGAGGAAAACAAAAGTGAGGAGGAGAATAGAATAGATGACATGAAATATGATGATGATGTGTTTGAAAGCATGGAAGTTGAAATGAAAGATGATAAATCATCTGTACCAGATGTCCCTGACTGTGTGGCATCCAATGTTGTATCTGTGGAACCTGAAAACTCGGCCGAAGAAGATTTAACTAGTTCATCTAAGCCTACTATAAAGGCATCTCCTGCTCCCAAGGCTCGCTCAACTCGCACAAAGCAGAATGCATTGCAGTTGTCATCAACATCAGAGGAGAGTGAAGGAAGCCATAAAATATCCAGTTCAAATGTTCTTCCACCTCCTGTACCAAAACCCCGATCCACCCGAACCAAGCAGAAGAGAGAGAACCAGCCAGGCAGCAGTTCTGACGAAACCAGTGTCCCAATGCTACCCCCTGTGGAAATGCCCAAGCAGAGAACAACACGCACCAAAACTAGAGCTAGAGAACCTGTAACGTCAGAAAGTGAAAGGGAAACTTTAGGAAGCCAGTCATCCAATGAGGAAGAGGTGCCTGCCCTCAGTCCAGTCAGCAAAAAGGAAGAACTGCCCAAGCGCTCCACTCGAACAAAGGTGAAACAGACTGAGGGGGATAGGGAGGAGAGGGAATTGATTGAAGTGGCAGACTCGCCAAAGCCACGGTCCACCAGGACAAAGAAACGCCAGGTAAATGAGACCCCACCCAAGCAGCAGAGTAGAACCACAAGGACAAAACGCAGGAAGGTTGAGGAAAACGAGAATGAAGCTCCAGCACCTGAGAATAAAAGTCTGGTCCTCACACTCTCAGACTCTGAGGGGGAGGAGGAAGGAAAGACCTCACAGACTGAAGAGGTTGAGAATGTCATCAATGTAAAGGCAGGTCAAGGTTCAAAGACATCAAAACGGGACCACTCAGTGGATTCTGTTTCTTCAGAGGCATCAGTAAAGTCTTCTGCTTCCACTGCCTCCTTTGCTTCAGCAAAGTCAACAAACTCTGTTATAAGTGAGAAGCCAAGTGCTCGTGCTCAGGGAGGGCAAGGCCACAGGGTAACTCGCTCCAAGGTAAGACAGCTGCCCAACTTGTGTGCAAGCCCCAAGAAT
Source organism: Penaeus japonicus (assembly GCA_017312705.2). NCBI lineage: Eukaryota > Metazoa > Arthropoda > Malacostraca > Decapoda > Penaeidae > Penaeus > Penaeus japonicus. The sequence goes on along the minus strand of BOPN01000324.1, from coordinate 479,331 downwards.
GCAAACATCAAGAAGGGAATGTCACCTGCTAAGAACAACCCTGCTGTAACTCCAGGAAAGTCGAGCTTCACCAGAGGATGCTGCACTCCAAAGTCTGAAAGTGGGACACCAAAGGGTATGCGGGTGCAGCAAATTGAACCTCATGCCAGAAGTCCTGTAAAATACTCCCCTCGACCTTTTGCCAGGTAAAGTAGGCTTTCTTTATACATTTCTCTGTATATTTAGATACCAAGAAATTTGATGGACAACCATTTTCATTCCATATGCTCAAACCAAGACAAAAAATACCCCCCCCCCCCCATACCCACTTTCTCTTTTCTTTCTCTCACTCCTCATTATCCATCTTTCCTAATTTCATATCATTGATATTTTTGCAGCAAGAAAACCGCAAATTCTGTACGGGACATGGCAACTGCTTACCAGAATTATGTTGGAGAAACCCTAAATGAGATAGAAGAGGTATGTTTGAACTGATAAATGTTTGTAATGTTTTTGTATTTTTCAACGAGTTCAATATGTAATATGAATGTGATGATCAGCATGCAGCATCAAATATCAGATGAGTGGAAACCTTATACATGGCCCTCATTTCAGGTCATAGCCACTCCAGTACGAGTTACACGTCACTCCCATGGAAATGCTGGTGCCAGGGTAAGCTTTAATTAATTAATTTATTTATTTTTCTCTCATCCTCCCTCTTCCTCCCTCTCTCCTAATCCCTCTTCCTCCCTCTTTCCCCATTCCCCCTCCTTCTCTCCCTATCCTTCCTCCTCCTTCTCTCCCTATCCTTCCTCCTCCCTCTCTCCCCATTCCCCCTCCTCCCACTCTCCCCCTTTTTTCCTTCTCCCTCTCTTCCCATCTCTCTATTTTTTCTCTTTTTCACTTTTTCTCTCTCTTTCTTTCTTTCTCTCTTTCTTTCTCTCTCTCTCTCTCTTTCTCTCTCTCTTTCTCTCTCACTCTTTCTTTCTCTCACTCTTTCTTTCTCTCTCACTCTTTCTTTCTCTCTCACTCTTTCTTTCTCTCTCACTCTTTCTTTCTCTCTCACTCTTTCTTTCTCTCTCACTCTTTCTTTCTCTCTCACTCTTTCTTTCTCTCTCACTCTTTCTTTCTCTCTCACTCTTTCTTTCTCTCTCACTCTTTCTTTCTCTCTCACTCTTTCTTTCTCTCTCACTCTTTCTTTCTCTCTCACTCTTTCTTTCTCTCTCACTCTTTCTTTCTCTCTCACTCTTTCTTTCTCTCTCACTCTTTCTTTCTCTCTCTCTCTCTCTCTCTCTCTCTCTCTCTCTCTCTCTCTCTCTCTCTCTCTCTCTCTCTCTCTCTCTCTCTCTCTCTCTCTCTCTCTCTCTCTCTCTCTCTCTCTCTCTCTCTCTCTCTCTCTCTCTCTCTCTCTCTCTCTCTCTCTCTTTGTCTGTCTGTCTGTCTGTCTGTCTGTCTGTCTGTTTGCCCCTCCTCATGAATTATGCCTAATACTTAGTTTAAAGGGATTTTTGCCTGTAAGGAACCTGGTAAATGCAAAACTTTTATGTGAGTCTGCCAGACTGAGTCTAAATCATACATTGGGTCATGATTGCTCATTGGAGGTACTTCTGCTTCTCAGTCTCTTTTAAAAGTAATACCAAGAAGAGGGGATATAGTAAGTGAGAGTCACAGTGCTATCTCTTACGCCAAAATATGTTATGTCAACAGCGTGAGAGCGCTGCAAAAAGTGCTGCTCGTAAGAGCCTCAAGCGTGCCAAAGAAATAGCAAGAGCGGCTGATCTCAAAAAGAAAGTCCAGGATGATGATGAGGTGTGACTTTGCAAAAGAGATAACTAGCCGAAGGACATGTAGTGGGTTGTGGTGGGATAAAGATTTATTGTAGTGTTAGGTTTGGAGTCTAATATAATGTTTGTTATGTGCTTATGTATCCCTTTCTAACATACATAACTACATAAGTTAGCAACTAAGAAAAGTTAGTTTTATTAACTTGAAGAGGAATACTTATGCTATCATACATGGCACATACTACACATCATATTAACTATCATCAGGTTGCTTAGAATAGTAGCTTATAACTTGTATAACTTGTTAACATACCGGCTATATATAGGGTTTTCCAGCAGTTTTTATGGTAAAATTGATGTAATGTTGAGTAGTTAAATTAGTGTTCTTATGAATGGATGAAGATAAATATACCAAAAGGCATTTGTTCATGAGAAATGACAAACTAGTTTTTTTTTTTTTCTGACAGCAATTGCCTCATTGAATTGATTGTGTGTATTTAGTATTTAGCTATAGGTTCTGTACTATTTATATTTGTTTTTGTTATTATGCATGTATAGATTTGAAAATATCATTATCATCATTCCATTTCCTTTACTAAAGTACATGATAGTCCTTCACTACTATTTTCATTTCACCGTAATTTTGTTGCGAACATTCCTTAAGAAAATGCTCTTTTCTCCCCAGACACCAGACTCCAGAGGGCCAAGAATAAACCCCACCAAGACACCATCGCCACAGTGTCCTGCTGAAAAGGTGCGTTAGTGTCTATGTTAAGAAAATGTATGATTCAAACCATTTGCATATTTTAGTTTTTTCAATCGTATATTGTCTATTCTGCTTTTCTTTTTCTTTTCTTTTTTCTTTTTCTCTTTTTCTTTTCTTTTTTGTAGATCTAAGTTTGATATTTATTTTTAGAAGAATCTGGGTGTTTCTTGAATCAGCGAAATACAGAAAGCCAATTTACATTTGCCGTTCATTTTTGTTTATTTTTATATGTTCAAACTAATTAAAGGTTTGATACTTCTATAAGAAAAGAAGTGGATAAGATAAAACATAAAACATATTTCTTTGGTAGTCAACTAAAATACATCTATATTGAAATTTCAGAATAAGTGAAGGCATGGTACACATTATTTCAAGCAAATCTATCACAATAAAACACTACTTTTTATGAACTTCTGCTCAAGTATTTGAATAATCCAATATTTACGCTATAATTAATTGACACTGTGACTAGCCTAAATCTTCACAAAAACTGCAATATACAAAAAATTCCTTACAATCTTCATAAACATAGCTATATTTAACACCATAAAGCAATGCTTTATGGTTCCTTTACACATATACAATCAGTCAGAAAGGGCAATACACCACATGACAATTTAATCACATAATCACAAAAAATAAACACAAAAATGCATGAACCTTTGAGTTTTCTTGCATTGCTAGAAAGAGAGAGAGAGAGAATGAGGATTAGAATTTTAGATAACTTTCTTCTACTTGACAGAATCTTTGATGTCTGTCTATTGCAAGTTACTTCAAGATTTTGATTATTATTACTATTATTATTGTTTTTTTCACATTCTGGTGACCAGGTATCGGGTGAAAATAAAAATATTTCAGTTTTCAATTTGTTTCTCTCTTTTTTTCAATCTTTACTAATTATCACTCCTCCCTTTGGCAGATTATCCGACCAAAAATAGGAAGTGTACACAGTGGCAGTTCGACATATGGAAGCTCGGGCAGAGTAACCCCTAAGACATTCTCTAGAATTAGGCCTGTGCTGGCTTCGTCAAATGAATATGCAAAGACCCAGAGGGTAAGGTTTGATATGATTTGTCTTATATACATTTAGAAAAAAATATTTTTTTGCTCATGATACAAGCTTTTTTTATGGAAGTTATCTTCTTTGCTTTCTTTCTGTGCAATTTTTTAATGCTAAAAATACATTATTCAAGAGCTTTTCTTTCATTCCTACTTTCTCTTTTGTGATATTTTTTTCTTTTTTTCTTTCTATTTTATATTGTGGGTGTCATCTCATTTTCCATATTCCTTTTTTTGAATTGCTATTCCACCTGATATTTTATTATTATTGTTATTACAAGTGCTTTTATACAAGATCTTTTGATTTTGTTCATGCTATCACAATTACCATGGCCAACCATCGGTAACATTGCACTCATACAGTGTTGTTAACCTCTTACACCCTTTCGCAGAAGGTCTGGACTCCAACTGAGGTCAACCGCACAAGGGCCATCATGACCACAGGCACGCCGAACGAGGCCAAGCGCACCAAGAACATCATCTCTGGGGTGACTTCATTCATCAAGATGGCACCATCCAAACCGTCACGCGAGGAGATGGAGGAGAAGAAACAGATGGAGATGCTGAAGAAGAGGGAGAGGGAGGAAGAGTCCAGGAGGAAGAAAGAAGAGCTCTTGAAGTCCAAGGCAGAAGACCAGAGGAGGTGTGTTGTAGGCCTAGGATGTATTGATGGAGAGGGGATGTTGGATGGGTATTGTTCATAGTTCTGTATTGCTTCAGGGATTGAATTGTGTGTGAGCTTTTCTATGATGATGATGAATATTACTTTTTTTTATATTAATGATAATAATGAGGGCAAGATTATTATATTCTTGTTATTCTTTTTATTATGATTATAATGATAACTAGGTTAGAATTATAAGTTTAAGAGAAGTGAATATAGACACCTATGCTGTATCACATGAAATGATGGCAAAATATATGATGTTTAAATGAAACTTTGAATAGTTCTGTATAACACCAATCACTTCCCCAATGCTCATTCCTGGTTCCTCCCCAATCAACAGGCGCAATGAAGAGAGAATGCGCCGAGTGCAGGAAGCCCGAGAAGAGAGGGAAAGAAAGGCCGTTGAAGCCAAGGAACAGCAAGAACGGGATAGGAAGCTGCGAGATGAGAGGCTGAAAGAGGAGCAGCAGCGCAAGAAGCAGCAGCTCTTGGCCAAGAAGCGTGCTGAAGAAGAGGCCAGGATCCGCAAAATAAAGGAGCAGGTAAGCGCAGTGTTACTGTAGATCTTTGGGCTCAGGAAGCTGCGAATCCCTAACCTTTCAAGGCTTTGTTGAGAGTCCGTTAGATTCCATATTCTGTTTTTGCCAATAGAAATTAACCCATCCCCGACGGGGGAATTCTAGCCTTGAATGTCCAAATGCCGGGGCGTTCGAATTATTAGGCCTAAATCAATTGAATGGCTGGCACAATACTGTGCCGCCCGGCAACTGGGCTTTTGAATGCGCGGTACACATGCTGTACCACCCGTCCTGTGTGGGTTAACTTGAGAAAATGGGAAATGTTGAGACTCCTACTTGGAAGGCTAATACACTTCATGCTGCTTTTTATACAATACAAAAAAAAGTATCTGAGTAAAGTGACCTCAAGGAGCTCTGAGGAACAAAAACACTAAGGGGAACCATCTTTTCTTATATAATTTATGTATTCAGATATGATGTCTTTTTTATTTAACTTGATCTATGAATTAGCCCCTATGATGCCATATTGGTAGGTCGACAGAATTCAGCTAATGAGTGCTTAATTCCAAATTTCAGCAGGAGGAAGATGAAAGGAGGAGACAGCAAGAGGAAGAAAGGAGAATAGAAGAAGAAAGAAAAATGGAGGAGGCAAGGAAAGCTGAAGAAGAGAGGCGTGCTTATCTTGCTGAGCAAAAACGTTTACATGAAGAGGAAAAGAAGAGGTAAGTTCACACATTTTTGCTTGTATAATAATAAATGATAATGATTGATTCATTGACATGGATAGCATCTAATATTGCCCTGCTGTGATTTTGCTTGTATTCTTGTCTTAAAAGTGGAGGCTGCTTTATGAAATAGGTGCATTAAAGTCATACAGTTTAACCCTTATGCCATGGACATTTTTTGCGGGGTAGGATCACTTTTGTATCCCCCCCCCCCTGCTATTATATCATATATTGACTCCTATCATACCATAAATACCAAGGTATTTTAAGTGCGCAGGCCTAACACCTCGGGCCCTGAGCCTGCTTTGGCTGCAGTCAGCCAGTGTGCCAGCCATACAAAATGCTGTGACTTGATATTGCATTCCTGGCAGCAAGTGTTGCTAACACATGACATTATATCACATCATTCAATGCTGACAGATCAAGTTGCCCAGCCCAGGCTGAACGCCTTAAGATGAGGCCCGTCTTGGAATGGTTAATGACTCTGGCCACTTATTTAAGAGCCACAACTTTCAAAAGTGGGCTTAAACTGGCCTTCTTTGACACTTATATTAACCCATTAACAGCGGATGGCATGATTTGCTGCAAAGGCAGAGTCGGTCATAGACGCGGATGGCATCGTGCCAGACATGTAAAACAGCTATCCTACTGCACAAACATTTTTTTAATGCCGCGACTAATGGGTTAAAAAAGAATCAGGGAATGAATACTAACTACAGAAAAAGAGAGAAATAATGATAGTAAACCAGCAATTCTCACTAACAGCTGATTTACAAAGCTCATTGCAAGACCTCATTGACTGTTAAAAGGAAATTTCTTACCAATCAGTTGAATCTGGTTATTTTTCTCTTATCTTTCTCATCCTATGTATTATTATTTTCTTATTCCTTATAAAGGCAATTGATTAATATAAATGGTTTTATTAGGCGTATTGCAGAAGCAGAACGCATTCTTCGGGAACGCAAGGAGATGGAGAACCTCAGGTTGCGCGAAGCTGAGAGAATTGCTCAACTGAAGATGGCTGCTGCTGCTGGAAAGAAGGTATTTGAACATTTTAAAATGATTTTGTATAAAAAAGGGATGTGAACACAGGGTATTTATAAAAAAGATAGATAAGCAGTATTAAAAAGAGAAAACCATTCACACCCATCACCATGTCACATTAACCAATTAATACCTTCTCTTGTAGGTGGGACTGAATGACACATACACTGCCAGCGACAACAAAGAAAACAGCAGCAACCACAATAGCACCTTCACAAAGACGAGTGGCCCAACCCAGGGAAGCAGTCAAGGAAACTCAGGGCGTTCAAACAGCTATGAGATGACTCCAGAGACCAAGAAACCAAAGAAGCTTGCCACTGCCAACAACTACGACATTAATGACATAAAGAGTGATGATTCGACAGATGACGAGTCAGCCCCTAAGAAGAGAATTCCCCCATGGGCCCAAGGTATGTTTTTAGTGAACAGTTAACATAGGGAAAATTATGTAGGCTATAGAGAGATAGTCTTGACCACATATTCAAGGAAACAGTTGCTTTACTGGTTTGAAAGATCAAAATGCTACCCCCTTTGAATGAAAAATGTACTAGACTCTCCTCCTTCCACACTTCCTAGTGAAGTTGTCACAGACAGGATATGAGTAACAACACATGATGAAACTCACTTTTGTCATTTCTCATTTCAGGCTCTCAGCTGAAGCTCTCTCTCATAAACCAGGAGTATTACCCACCAGCCATGGATGGTATATTCCCCCCTGAGGAGCTCCTCACCATGCCTGATCTCAGCCAGATCTTCTCCATTCAGCGCAGGAGATTCTTCAAGCGCACATCCTCAGCCATTTGGAATACCCCACCATCAAAGCTGTTTGAATCATATTGATTTGATTAGAATATTTTTTTAATTATTATTATTAGATATAGGATCTTCATCATAGTATCTATTTTTCATTTTTCCTTGTCTGTGAATGCTTGTATGAGAATGTGAATGAAGGATTAGATAGATATCCTGATTTTGTTTTTATTTACGTCTGTATAATGGTGTATAGCATGTATGCATATTCTTTACAAGTAGTCTTTATATGTATTATCTTTAGAGAGAATTATTGGAGACTACTTTTTACTTCTGGATATTTAAAATTCATAATACCAATATTGATAGGTAATTTTCATTGATAGTGAAGATTTTTTCCATTGTTTCCATGTACTCATTTTACTTCCTTCTTGTCACTCGTTTCATAGATTGAAAAACTAACAGAAATGTTTGCCCATAGTTGTATAATGGAAAGAAAGGAAGAGGGCAAAAAATATCTTCAAGACCTGTCAGTATCTGTAAATATTTCATATAGGGACTTAATAGCAGTTTAACTGTCTTCTTCATGTTTGTGCTGTATTTGACTATGATCCGATAGAAAAATGTTCCTTTCTCTTTCACTTCCTTATCTTTCATTCCTTCCTCTTTCTCTTAATTTAACTCCTCTTCTCTGTATACTTCTTAGTATTTATCATCACAAGAATCATCATCACCCTTTTCATCATTTAAAGACATGTGACTTTTATATGTCTGTTTCTCACTTAATGAATAGTTTTACAAGAAATAGGTGTTCTGTTTAGAGCTTTACCATTATTATTATTTTTACTTTGATTTATTAAAGTGAATTTTGAAGTTATCCAGTATCTGCAAAAGGAATTTTGTTTTCTAATAAATAGTATCACTTTCACACTAAAGTGTGTAGTTGCCTGTGTAAATAAAAAATGATAGTTGTTACCATGTTTTTCACCCATTTCTTTTTTTTTAAGATTTATATTTTGTTGAATTCCAAGGTATTTAGATATCAACTGCAAATGAAAATACTGTTTGTAAGTAAATAATTTCCATCACTAACCTTTTTCGAGTTGTTAGGTTTTTGTTTTCATCCTGGGTTGTGGAAAGAATGCTTTTAGACCATTGGATACAGGTGACGTGAATGTGCCAATATTAACAAAATATACCATGGGCCTGGCACAACCTTGGTAAATCTATTTTTTTATCTATCAGTGTTTCCTATCACTTTTTACAATCACTAAGATCAACAGTTGGATTTAATGATAGGTGATGGAAATTATTCTTACAATTACAATGACAAATTACAATTAAAATGCAGTTAGTTTAAAATCCCAAATATATATGGCACTAGCAGGAAAAAAAGAA
>BOPN01000324.1:458141-463141 GCA_017312705.2 Penaeus japonicus | reverse complement strand
GATATATGCTGGTGTTGGCAGGTGGAGAACCACAGCTCTGATCACCACAATAATTGAGGCTAAAGTTAATAACCCAAGAACATGACTAATCCTCCTGGAAGTATACATTATATGCTATCCAAAGTACTAAATATGAGCAATCTGCTTTTCTTGCCCTCCATTTGAGGGGTTGGAGGGTAAATTTCTTGCTGTCTCCCATGAAGCTACAACAGATCATGTGAAAGGCTTGAGTAATCTCACTTGAAATTCACTAGATCCTTTTGTCTTTCCAGAATGACAACAGAGTAGGAATAGGGAGTGGATCAACTGTAGTTTATGCAGTAGAGAGATTGGGTGAGTTTCTGTGTGATCAAAATTTATAATTAGTTAAATAAATAGTTTAAATTCACTTATCAATGAAAATCACATTTTTTCCAGTCCTGCTCTAAAGACTTCTGTAAGAAATTTTGTGTTGATTTTCATATGATTTTAATTGCTATAGGTTTAACTTCTGTAATCTCTTTTCTCAAAGCCCTTGATATGTCTATTTGTGGTACAACAAGCAGTTGAACTAGCAATACACCATTGATTTTGCAGTTATCTTTGATTGCAGTTGTATATTTCTAATTGGTGAAGGTAATATCATATTTTTATGCGATGATTTTACAATTTATTATTGCAATTTATTTTTGCCATACTTCACACAGCTGAACGAGTCCACAAAGATGGCCTGAAGGTTGTTTGTGTCCCGACATCTTTTCAAGCTCGCCAGCTTATTGTTAACAATAATTTGACTCTTTCTGATCTTGAGATAACGCCAGAGGTAAGACAGATGCACAAAAATTGCTTTGTCAACATATAGTGTTATTTATATTAATTGCCAAATTTGAAGCTTTTTCTTGTTTAATCATTATTTATGTTTATTTACTTTTTAGATTATCAAGGGACGTGCAATATTTGATCCAGTTTAGATGTATATAGATCTTTGATGAGATAGTCTTCCAGGAAGTTTTGGGTGAGAAAAACAGCTTCAAAAGTAGTTGTGTGGAAGACTAACCCATGCAACTTCTATCTCTTTCTTTGTTTCTAGTTGGATGTGGCGATCGATGGTGCTGATGAAGCCGATGCTGACCTGACGCTGATCAAAGGGGGTGGTGGATGCCAGCTGCAGGAGAAAATTGTGGCTGCTGCTGCAAAACTGTTTGTTGTGATTGCAGATTATAGGTAAGCTGGCTGGTGCAATATTTATTTATTTTATTTATTTATTTTCTTTTTATTTATTTATTTCTCTTTTTCTCTTTTCTCTTTTCCTTTTCCTTTTCTCTTCTTTTCTTTTCTCTTCTTTTCTTTTCTCTTCTTTTCTTTTCTTTTCTTTTCTTTTCTTTAAGGATGTTAAGATTTTCCAATTTTAAGTTTTTAATTGATTTAATTGTAAGTTGTAGGATGAGGTAGATGATAATATATGACTATATTTTAACTTTTATTAAGTAGTATTTAATTTCCGTAATGCTTATTTTAATTTATTTATTTTGAGCTTATTTCTTTTGTATATAGTACTTCCTTCTGCTTCAGAGTAATATACCTGTATATTTGCCTTTTTACTGTTTTTTTATTTTATTTTTTTTTCAACATGTTTTCCACTTTTAACTTGGAAAGACAAATAACATTCTTTTCATGTATGACAAATACTTTTTTAATTTCCATGATTACATTTCAAGGAAAGATTCATCAGTCCTAGGAGAGCAGTGGAGCAAAGGGGTCCCCATCGAAGTTGTCCCCATGGCGTATCGACCTGTTCAGTTGAAGATCGAGTCAACATTGGGTGGAAAGGCTCTCCTACGGCAGGCAAAGTCCAAAGCTGTAAGTAGGAAACTCTTACAAGAGTTTTTTTTTTTTTTTTTATCTTGCTCTCAGTCATTACAGAAACCCTTATGTATTTAATGTTTTTTGTTTACTGTTTCATATGGATACTTTGAGAGGAGCATTATTTTGAGAGGAGCATTAGAAAATACAGTGAAATTTATATACAATATCTAGTGTTTTTTTCCATAGTTTTATAGGTTGAAATTCTTGCATTAGATCATTTTTGACATAATGAGAAATTGGATTATGTCATATAAAGAGCATATGAAATATTGGTACTAAAGTATACAAATATACTCCAATAAAATATGGATGCTAATCTTAATTGTGTGTTGTCCCACCTCTAACATCTAGGGTCCAGTGGTGACAGATAATGGTAACTTTATTCTGGACTGGGTGTTTGATGGGAAACAGACCTGGAGTGAAGTCAATCAGCAGATTATGATGATACCTGGTGAGTGTTCAGCCAAAGTATGCTTATATTACTTATTAATCTATTTATTTTTTGTAGTATTTACTTGAAATGCAATCATCCATTTTTACATTTATATACTCGTTTTCATGATAATTGCAATATATGACATTAAAATCGTTTTTCTTTCTTTATAGGGGTTGTAGAAACGGGTCTGTTTGTGAACATGGCCAAAATCGCATACTTTGGAATGCAGGATGGTTCTGTTAAAGAGCGTGCTGTTTAAATGACTAAAGATGTTGGGTAATCTATAGAGGTGATGAAATTGCAAACATTCCATTTAACTTTGTTAATGAGGGTAGGGATTATTGAACATATACTGGATTGATTTAGATATTTATTTATTCATAATTTGTTCTAGTTTATTTAACTGTTAATACTAATACTTTTATTATTATTATTATTATTATTGTTTTTGTTGTTGCTGTTTTCATTATCTATGATAGTATTAATATTATTATTATTGATTATTTCAAGTTTTATGAAACTCAAACATGTTGATACTTGAATGTGAACATGAATATATTATGTCCTTGTGCTAGTAAGTGTGTACAAATGGAACCAAGGGGATCCATGACTTACTATAAAGAAATAGTCTTGGGTGTATTTCTGAAGAAAATGTGTGGCACATCATTGTTGATTCTAAATATGGAAAAGAGTTTATTGAAACTTTGTTACAATACATATTAACCCATTGCAGACGGAGATAAGGAATTTGTCCTATAAAGCTCTGTAAAAAACATTAATCATTTATGACTTTAATTACTGCAATATATGTTAGTCTGAATATAAACCATTGTCTGAAATTTATTTTTTTGTACCTTGAAATAAAGTACGCAATTTTGACTGTTTTTATTTGTGAACATTTTAATTAAGATTGTTCTGGAATGTCATATAAGCCATAGAAAGGAAATGGAAACTGAGATAATGGTTATTTGGAGAAGAATTCTGTGGGTTTATGGCTAAGCCGTGTAATTACAGTGAGAATACATGGTGCCATTAACCTGCTTGTGAAAACTTTACCTCGTCTAAAATCGTTAATAATCTGTATGTAAATTAAGGATATCAAAGATTTAAGAAGTCTTGTTTTCTAATACAAGTATTATAAGACAATGTTAATATGAAAAATAAAGAAAAAAAGTACAGTTTAATTCACACACCAAAACGCATAAGAAGCGGATAATATTTACCAAGCTGCAGGATCGCACTTGAAATTTCGAATGAACCGAAAAATAGCTGACCGTTCAACCGTTTTCTTTACCCACGATGCGAGGTGTGTACACGCTTGCACGCCGGATTGAATCAGACCCTGACCTTGGGTTACATGGACATCTCGTAATGGAATTTCTATATTTATGTCCAATTGACGGAGTAAAGGTCAACATCATTTCCGAGAAGGTTTCGGCAGCTAATCCCAGCATTATTGTAAAGATCTAAAACCACGCTTGCACTGTTAACTAAGGCCTGCCTCATTCGCTGTTACTTCTTCAGTTTTTGTTTGTCTACACACGCCAATTTAGACAACATTGAAGTGTAGATTGCATAGTTTGTGATAGCCCCCTTTTTGAAACTTGATTTAATTAAATTAAAAAAACTGGTTAGATGGCCAAACTCGGGTCTGAAGAATCGAGAAATTTCAATTACCACCTCAAGTGACCAGAAGATATATCTACTGCGTTGGGGGCGTCATGGATTTTTACAGGCATTAAAAAAACACGGAGGCAACTAGACACACTATCGTCTCTATAGCTGGTGGTACTAAGAGCCCTCAATCACCAATGCAACAAGTATATAATATATCCTCAAGAAGCAGTGGAAATATCCGTGTATGGATGTGTGTGTGTGTGTGTGTGCGTGTGTGTGTGTGTGTGTGTGTATGTGTGTGCACGAGGGCATGTCCATGCAAGCACGTGATCACTTTTGTGTGACAATCACGCGATCACCATGCCCAGGACCAGGTCAGATGTGCTGACCTGTTAGACCGACGTATGCAAATGACAGCTTGGGGCTAAGAGTCTGTCCAGAAAACTCGGTTCGTGAAGAGTCGGGCGTGAATGTGTACTAGTATGTGAGTGTATCAACATTGTCATTACTTAAGTACTCTTGTAAAGAAGGAAACCTAATGAACTAGTATTCATATCCCACTTTTAAGAGAGAGAGATAAAACGATAAACAAGTTCACAAACTGGAAGACAAATATAGAGTATCATTACTTAATCAGCAGATAGTAGTGGCTGGCTATCAAGTGAAGGATCTCCAAGTGGTGAATATAACAAGCGGTGACTCACCGTAAAACACCTCTATTTATTTTTTAAAAATTAACATGCGCCCGTGCATGGACGTAGATGAATAAACACACACACACACACGTATATATATATATATATATATATATATATATATATATATATATATATATATATATATATATATATATATAATTTCATTTTCATATATATGTGTTTAAATATACAAGTATGTATACATAAGTATGCATATGGTATGAATCAAATAATTTTATCTGTCCATCTCTCTCTTTGCATATGTGTATTTGTGCATGTGCGTGTATGTAATTTCTTTTATTATTATTTTTTTTTTTTTTATCGATCACCGTAACATAAGAAATTTACAGGAAGTGACAAGATGGCGGAAGAACTTCTCCAGTCTTGATCGGTCACTAAAACTC
>BOPN01000324.1:445641-453141 GCA_017312705.2 Penaeus japonicus | reverse complement strand
ACATTATCATTATTATGATTATCATTATCAGTATTATCTTTTATACTTTATGTTATTATCTTTTATTATCACTATCATTATCTTTGATTTACTACTATTATCATTATTGTTATCATTATAATTATCACTATTATTATCATGATTAATATTATCATTGTTATCATCATCATTATTAATATTTTCAGTATTATTACCATCAGTATCATTACTATTATAACCATCATTATTACCATTATTATTATTATTATTTTTATCCTTATCATAGTATTATTATAATCATCATAATTATTTTAAAGATAACTCATTATCATTATCGTTAATATCATTTTGATATTATTGCCGCTAATAGTCCTCATTATCACAAAAATAATTATTATTGCTTTACAGTCATTATCTATTCATATTTCTTTTTATCATTATCTTCGTCACTATAGTTACTCTTATATAATACTAGCATTATATATACAAAATCCTATAGTGTATGAATATATTTGTAAACATAATTTTGTTTATCTTATTAATTATTTTTTACTATACGTGTGGGGATATATAAGGGTATGTGTCGATGTGAATGTAAGTATGAGAGTGAACATATTTATATGCATCGTTACTCGTATATATTCATGCACGTGTATGTATATTTTATCTTTTTGCTTTATGCTTGTTCTAAAATCTCCGAGAGATCTAAAGCGATTCAAAGAAGGTAAAGAAAAGCTTCCTTCAGTCATAGAGATGAGATCCATAAGCCAATTCATTATTAATTCATGAGAACATAATTGCCAGAAAAAAAATAGCGAAACTGGATCACATACAATTTTGTCGTATAAAAAATGAAATGACAATAAATGCAGAGCTACGTGAGAATACGAATATGATTATGAAAATGATAGTGTTCCCACTTATCTGATTTGTGATAATTCATTCTTCGGTATTTACGCAACACCAGTTGGAAACCACTTGTAAAAGCACACACACACACAAACACACACACACACAGAAGACAGGGTAGTAATGAAAGGTTCCTCCTGCCTTTGTAGGATGTGATTATTTTTATTATTACTATTGCTGGGAATGATAATGATTATGATAATTATTATAATGATATCAATAACGATAATGATGATACAAATAAGGATGATGATGATAATGATAATCATATCATTGTCCTTATTATCATATATTTTTTTTAAAGTATTGTCATTGTTACATTTCTTACTATTATCTTCGTTATCAATATTGTTATCATTAATATTGCAACACATCAGTGTCATAATCAATGTTATTTAGAGACGCAGCAGCTGCCTGAGTGGTGCCAAGTCGCAACCTTCCAGTGGCGAGTAGAGTTGATGTGCAACCTTCCAGTGGCGAGTCGAGTTGATGTGCAACCTTCCAGTGGCGAGTAGAGTTGATGTGCAACCTTCCAGTGGCGAGTAGAGTTGATGTGCAACCTTCCAGTGGCGAGTCGAGTTGATGTGCAACCTTCCAGTGGCAAGTTAAGTTGATGTTCCCGCGACGGTTGCTACTTTTCTCTTGACCAAAGGGACTCCTCACCCGGCGCGCGCCCCCCTCGCCGCTTTCCCGCCGCCAATACGAGCCAAGCTTTGTGGCAACCCAGGTATTGGACTTGAGTGAACATACTATGGTTATTTAAGAAAAGTAGGGGAATGGTTTGTACACTGACGAATCATCCCCCTCAGCAGGTATCGGAATCATCCCAACTCTAAGTGAATAATGGCTGTCTTAAAGATTTACATGAGTGAGGAGTTGAACACTCGGTTTGAATGGCCGTATGTATAGATTCCACACTGATTTACCATGGTGATTGTGATTTCTCTGCCCTGTTACACTTACAGAGCTTACGATATGAATCCTCAATTCACAAAAGAGGTGCAAAAAGGACAAATACTGGACTGCATGTTTCTACATGTGTTCATGTGTGTCCAAATTAAACAAATGGATAATTTTCATATGCTTAAAAAGATCCATTATCTAGGCTACCGTCCAAAATATTCCCACTTCCCTCTATATATACATACATATATATATATATATATATATATATATATATATATATATATATATATATATATATATATATATATTTATATATATATATATATATATATATATATATATATATATATATATATATATATATATATATATATATATGCAACAGAGAGATAAGGATAAATGGATATTCACTTATATTAAAGTTTAAATATCCTTTTTGCCTACAGCGTTAATTCTCTTAAATTTATCTACCTACAAAGGCAGGAGAAACATTTGATAACACAGTCACACATGTGCATATTTCGACGGAGTTGACAGTCAATTGGTTTCGTATTTCTAAAATGCAACTTTTTTTTCTCCTTTTTAAACGAAAGGTGTTTGGAACGTAGAAAGAAAATAAATAAATTTAAAAGTTCAACCCAGCCCTCACCTAACCTGACCAAATCAGAGAGATAACATGTTCTCTTCTTAGTATTAACCCTTGGAACAGCTAAAGCATAACGTTAAACAATAATTTAAAACTGAAATAGATGCCGTACTCTTAACTAGTTATGAGAAAAGAAAATATTAAAGTTCCCCCTGCAGCCGCCTCGTTCTCTGTGACCTTCAGACCTTCGGACAGAGAGAAGCATGAACAATAAACATCCTTGTAAACACTGACGGGTTCACTGACAAATTTTCGACTGTGGTTATTCATATGACAGGGTAAGTAGGTTTTATTTAGAGTTAGACGATTCACAAAGATAGAAATAGTCAGGAGAGAGTTCAAAAACTGCCATTTTTGATGAGAGTGATAGTATGATGGTCCAAGCCCTGGGATCAGCTGCCTGTTTGCAATACTAATGCACTTTCAGATTTTTTCAAACTTTAGTCCTTTATTTACCGACTTTGATAATTGTAAAGCCGTTTGCAAGCTTTGATACATATGAGGTATGGGTAAAATGTAGTTAAGGTACTTTCAAAACTAGACTGTTATAAGTATATTGGGTAAATTTTACGAATAACGCCGCGGTACTACCACATAGTATGGATGGATTCCTCTCAACCTCTACTATTCATATATAGTGGATATAATGCGCGATTACACCCCTTGGCCCCACAATCTGGGTCCCGATAGTAGGGGAGGGCATGAAGTAGATCAGGGAAATTGCGGGGTAAAATATGAATTCTGGGCATATTTCTTAACCCAATTACCTACCTAACTCTGCCTAGTTTTGAGGTTAGCCCTGGCCAGGGGGGGGGGGGCAAGCCCCACTCAGACCCCCCGCCTTTATAAGGCACTCCTTGCTACTCCGGTACATATTTTGTCTGCAAAAACTTAACCCAATTACCCACCTCACTTTGCCTAGTTTTGAAGTTAGCCCTAACCAGGGCTAACTCCCCCTCCTGGACTCCCCTTTCGTCACCCATTGCCGACGGGGGATAGATTTGCTTACACAGGCTCCAGGATGAGTTTTATTTCTGATCGAGGCAGCTTCTGCAACATAATTTGATTTTTCCCACTCCCTTTTAGTCACTCATTGTAGAGCTAGAGACATTTTTGTGTTTTGTTTTTTTGTGTGTTTTACTATTTTTAGAAATTTATATCTGTCATATCACAGGCTCCATCAATTCTGCAGTTGACTAAAATTGTAGTTCAGGGTCCATATCAACTCATTTTTTTTCTTTACACTCAATGTGATAGAAGTATTACTGTTTTAGGGGGGACAAAAAAACAACTTTATTTTTTCGTATTTGTGTGCTGTCATGAACAAACACGTAACTTATAACCATCCAAAATGAAGAGGTTGGGAAGAGGAAGGAAACTTGTGCTTTTGACAGTGAGTGCTACAATAAAAGGCATCCCTACTGGCACAGGGTCACATTGTATGCATTGGGCATGGTGTGAGTTACCTTCCTCCTCTCGTTTGGTCTGCACATCTTTCATCTGCGGTACTTTAGAGCAAGAGGTTGGGAACTTGCGATGTGCCATCACTCTACAGAGATAGTGCTTGCTAGAGACTGTAGATGGGTGCCATTCAAGGCTCTCTCTCCTGCTGGTGCTAGAAGAAAGTGGTGCCATCTAGGTTTTGTAAGCGAGTTGAAAACCATTTTGCTTATTATTACGGCAGTTATAATAATTATGACTGCAATTGTCAACATCACTCACTCATTACTTATAGTACAATAAAATAACATAGTGATCCAGAATCTCCGAATGCCATGACGCCCATTGTCAGGCAAGAGGTCCTGTGTCATGTATGACAAAAAAACAAGTCATCCATCGTTAACGGGTTAAGGCACTTTGTGCTACCTCGTCCTACTTTGGGGCATATTTTGTATGCAAAATCTTTACCCAATTATCTCTTCAGGGCACTTCGTGATACTTATGATACATAATTATTTATGTACATGAAAATGTTGCGACCACGAATAACCCTCACACTGCGTCATGATGATAGCAACTAAGTCTTGGTCTCATATATTCCTCAGGATAGGAAACTAGGACCGATAATAATATGATCACTTAATGGAGGGCACTCTATAATTATAATGTACACAATGGGGAATATTGCACCATATATCGAGAGAACATAATGGCGCATGCAGTTAATTCATTGGGGGTTTCCAGTCCACAGCTTGTCGCAACCCGTAAATACGTAAACACAGACATGTTTGAATTTCAGGGCGAGGATAGTTGTTTTCGGAGTATTTTGTTCAAGGTATGTTGCACGAAATGCCCTAAAAAGCGGGGGGGTCCAGGATAGGGGTGAAGGCCCCCCTTGACTAGGGCTTAATTCAAAACCAGGCAAAGTTAGGTATGCAATTGGGTTAAGATTTTGCACACGAAATATGCCCCGAAGTAGCTCGAGGTAGCACAAAGTGCCTTAAAAAAGAAAAAGACCTAGATTGTGGGGTCCAGGGGTGGAATCGCGCATTATTTCCGCTATATATGAATAGTAGAGGTTGAGAGGAATCCATTGATATCACTTTTATGGTATTTCGTAACGTGGGGTCATTTGGAAAATTTACCTATATTGACCATTTTTATTCAAATATACCTGAAACTTCATTGCTGTGATTATAGGCCTCACTCTTTAAGTCCAACAAAGTATAATGCATGGTCAAGTATTCACAATGACTTTCATAGCAAAGGCCAAGAAACCTGCTCCGCATATATTCTGGCAAGATTTATGAAGCTTGGACTAAGCTTGCATTTGTCAATAAATTGCCAGATGGTTGGTGGTAATGATTTAAAGAGGACTGCACACACGTAAAGAAAAGTTATGTAATGATCAAGAAATAGTTGGAAAACAAGATTGTTAGCCGAAGGTAAAGCTCTTAGCGACAATCACAAATGGAGCAAAGACTGTACACCACCAATATGTTAATTTTGGCCATATATATATTGTGCTAAATTAACTGGTGTTTTTTCATGTTTATTTAACTCATTGAAGACAGGGAATAGACTTGCTTCCCCAGTCTCCAGCATGAGTTCTATCTCAGAGCAAGCCAGCTTCATGCATCATACCTTGACTTGTCCCAGTCTTTAGTAGTCACTCCTTGTAAAAGTAGAGCCATATTTTTGTTTTAAATTTTGTGTGTTTTACTGTATTGAAAGACATATGTGCTATATCATAGGCTCTATTAATGCTGCAGTTGACTAAAATTTTAGTATTATAGGGTCCATGTCAGCCCATTATTTTCTTTATACTCAGTGTGACAGAAGAATTGCTGTCTTATGGGAGGACAAAAGAATGAATATGAAACATAGAACCATCTACAATGAAGATAACATGAAGAGGTAGGGAAGAGGAAGGAAACCTGTGTTTATGACTGTGACTGCCACAGTTAAGGCATCCCTGCTGGTACAGGGGCACATTGTAGGCAATGGGCCTGATTTGAGTCGCCTTCCTCCTCTCGTTCTGCCTTCACATCCTTCATTGACGGTACTTCAGTGTAAGAGTCCACTCTCTAAAGATAGTGCTTGTTAGAGACTGTGGATGAGTGCCATTTAAAGCTCTCTCTCCTACTGGTGCTAGGAGAAAGTGGTGCCACCTAGGTGTTGGAATTTAAGGTAAACCTATTTCGCTTAATATTACAGTAATTTTAGTAATTATAATTGCAATTGTCATCATCACTAACTCACTACTCATAGAAGAATAAGGGAAGACAGTGATTCAAAATTCCCCAATGCCCTTTAACCCGTTAACGACGGATGACGTGTTTTTTTCGTCATACATGACGCAGGAGCTTTTGCCTGACAATGGGCGTTATAACGTTCTGGGATTTTGGATCACTATGTTATTTTATTGTGCTATGAGTAATAAGTGAGTGATGCTAACAATTGCAGTCATAATTATTATAACTGCCATAATATTAAGCAAAATGGGTTTCAACTCGTTTCCAAAACCTTGATGGCATCACTTTCTTCTAGCACCAGCAGGAGAGAGAGCCTTGAATGGCACCCATCTACGGTCTCTAGCAAGTACTATCTCTATAGAGGGATGGCACATCGCAAGTTGCCGACTTCTTGCTCTAAAGTACCGCAGATGAAAGATGTGCAGGCATAACGAGAGGAGGAAGGTGACTCACACCATGCCCAATGCCTGCAATGTGCCACTGTGCCAGTAGGGATGCCTTTTATTGTGGCACTCACTGTCAAAAGCACAAGTTTCCTTCCTCTTCCCTACCTCTTCATTTTGGATGGTTATAAGTTTTGTGTTCGTTCGTGACAGCACACAAATACGAAAAAATAAAGTTGCTTTTTGTCCCCCCCCCTAAAACAGTAATACTTCTATCACATTGAGTATAAAGAAAAAAAAAGAGTTGATATGGACCTTGAACTACAATTTTAGTCAACTGCAGAATTGATGGAACCTGTGATATGACAGATATAAATTTCTAAAAACAGTAAAACACACAAAAAAACAAAACACAAAAGTGGATCTAGCTCTACAATGAGTGACTAAAAGGAAGTGGGAAAAATGAAATTATGTTGCAGAAGCTGCCTCGATCAAAAATAAAACTCATCCTGGAGCCAGTGTAAGCAAATCTATCCCCCATCGGCAACGGGTTAAGTCATGATGCCTGCCGTCAGGCATGTATATCATGACACCCATCAGCAATGGCTTAACAGTGAGATAGAATTCCTTTAGCTTGGTAGGACTAATGTTCCTAGTTGTTTTGCCCCACAGCAAGTCCCTCTAGTCTTACTAGGAGCTTCAGGACCTACTTCAGTGCTAGTTTGAGTACCTGCTTCATTGCCAGCTTTAGCACCAGCTTTAATACCAGCTACATAATAGGACTTCATCATCAGCAGCAGTTTTGCACCTGCTTTAGCACCAGCATCAGATCCAACCTTGGGACCTGCATTCCAGCATTCTGTAGTCATATTTATAGGCTAGTTCTTCCTCCACCTCTTCTACCATCATTACTGTAAATTTTATTTAGATATGCAATGATATCTTTTGTTAAAGTTATTGAATTTCTTGTTCACTGCATATA
>BOPN01000324.1:413141-420641 GCA_017312705.2 Penaeus japonicus | reverse complement strand
TATATATATATATATATATATATATATATATATATACATACATATGTATTCATATATATCCATGTATATATAATATATATAAAATGAATATGTGTAAATATATATACACACACACACACACATATATATATCAGGGGGCTGGCAAGCCCCCCGTAGCAGTATGCGAGCCCGAGGACCCGAAGGGTCCGAGGGTGAGCTCCGCTTGCCAGCCCCCTACTATATGTTTCTGTGGATTCGCCGAATTCCAGGTAAAAATTTACCCAACTTCCCGACGTCCGAATTACTTAAAACTTATATTCCGTGCATTTAGTACACAAAGACGCGACTGTCAAAATTTCAGATCGATTGGATTAAAAACGGCCGAGTTATTACAACCTGAAATCGCCGAAAATGAGGGTGTTCTTGTTAAAAATGGGTACGATTATATACATAAGGTAGAGGATATTTTTAGGCAAAAAGTGGGTCCTCTTTGTGATGATATATCTCGAGAAGTATAAAAGATACGCGATTTAGCAACACAGCATTGGAAAGAAGAAAGTTCAAACTTTCAAAAACTGTCCTGAAAAAACATCTGATGACGCAGTGATGACGTCATAATGACGTCACAAAATCACGAATTTCAAAATCAAACTATCCAAAAATAGACGTTTTTCAACTCAATTTTTTTATATGAAACTTTCGAGATAGGAAAAAATGATCATGCTAGCGTAGAAAGGAAATTTAATGTACTTTCTGAAAATGCCGTCAAAACGTTCGGGCTTCCATGCATTGTTGAGATATTCGCGACTTTTTAAACCATTTTGACGCGAAAAAGTCGCAAAAAAACATTAAAATGATAAACCTTAATGTGAGAGAACGGGGATGTCCCAGGCCTTCATCTTTCGATATGATGTCGGTTGTAGTCTCGAATTTGCTAATAACTGGTTTTGAGGTAGTATCCTTATTTTGATACGTATTTGTGACGTCATTAGTAACACCTGTGATAAGCCGATTTTTGCACACACAACACCACTTGTATTTGACGTTTAATGTCTGAAAAAAAAAACAGTTTCAACTCAAAATTAATTATTATTCCTTTTCATATCGCTGCGTTGGCTATTGGATGAAACATTTCATCAATTTCATTAATTGAATAATTGGCCAATTAAACCAATTAACGTCGTATCTCGGCTCACACATAAGATAGCGTCGTAAATCCAACGATATCTGTCTTGTTGACATTGATTGAGTGTAGTAGGTGCCACATGAGACCATTCATTATTATTCCCTCAATTAGATAATTGGTCAATTAAACCTATTAGATCTCTGAACACTGAAAAAGACTGATATTTTTCCAAAACCAAAAAGGATTTGGTTGTGTTGGTCCGTGGCAGTTGAAATCCCTTTTCTTTACCCTAAAACCTATGATATGGAAGGAGCACTTCAGCAGTCCGCATACTGCCGCCACCCCACTACATGCACTGACAGTGACACTGACTGTTCAGTACAGTGAAAAATTATGCTCATGTGGCCTAAATTGATTTTAGAAGAATTATTACTGTGACTACTACTACTAGCTATATTATTAATGATTCACACGACCTTAGTCTTGAAGTTTGACTATGAAGCATCGACACCTCTTTAGAGCTCAATAACAGGAAGGAAAAACTAATGGGATGAGTACTTAAATTGAATAATTTACGTTATTTATAGTTCTATTGGGCGAAGCATCCACATTAAAAGTATAACTAATTAGACAATGCAAATGAGTTTGTTGCAGAGTTCAAAACTTTGAAATCTTTCGAATTCGTTCAACTACATAATGTTTTCGTAAATCTAAATCATTGCAATCAAGTGTACCTCAAATTTGATCAAGTATAATAATTGTTGTAAGTTTAACATAATGTTAAATTTACAACAATTATATTTGATCAAATTTAATTATACTGCAAATTACTTTACATAAAGTATAATTTAGATTCGGGGACAAATGATCCGTGCATGTAGTGGGGTGGCGGCAGTATGCGGACTGCCGCGTTCCTTCCATATCATAGGTTTTAGGGTAAAGAAAGGGACGCTCAACTGCCACGGACCAACACAACCAAATCCTTTTTGGTTTTGGGAAAAAAAAAAAAATATATATATATAAATGTATATATATATACACATACATATATATGTATATTGTTACACCACTCCCCGCCTTCTACCACCCAACACCAGGGAGGCTAGGCAAGTGGCGTGCTTAACCACGGTCATCAACACAGGACAGCTCAAGAGGTGCTAACACCACATCTGCAGGGGAAGAGGGAAACACACTATAACATTTATTTACACTAGTTACATGCGTACAGTACAGGGGGAACAAACACATTACATTACACAGTACAGGCTTATCACAATGCAATGGGCCAACACAGAGTATTTCGGGTCACAAGGGGCACTGACAAGGTTTTCACCACAGGAGGCCAATAACTCCACCCTGTGGCTTTGTCCCTCCGGTCCTCTCGCCCCGACCCTTGCGTTATGTTGACACATGATTACACAGAGACAAAAACCCGCTGGTGTAACACTATCCCCCCCCCCCCTTATCAAGACAGACGACCCGTCTGCTTCGACATAACGAAACATCAAATAAACAAAAGAAAACGTAAAGAAAATTAGTCTTCAGAAACAAACGTAAAGAAAATTAGTTCTCTTAGATAAACAAAAATTCTTATAAAACAAAAGAAAGTGTAATGGTAAATTAGTTCTTAGAAACAACACAAAAATCTTTCATCCAGCCTGGCCTTCTTTGCTCCCGCCGGGGTCACAGCAGTGGAGGTGTGGGTGGCAGCAGATAAGCAGTGGCACCCAGAGGGCCATCTCTAGCCCCAAGACCCAGCTCAGGGTAGCCAATAACGGCTGTCGCATCGCTGCAGCAAGAGAATGTCTATGTCTTCTCCCTAGGGTCACAACCAGGGCATCTAGTTGTTTAGAAACGGTGCATGGGCTGGTACCAGCTGGAGCTACCTGTGCATATGTAAGGTAGTCAATAGTCTGGACAGGGGCTAACCCATTTCGTGGCCCCTAAGAGATATTATAGCAGTATAAAAGATCCAAGAATATTTATAAACAGCCTGTAATAGAATTAGAGGTGTCTCAGCACTCTCTCCCTCTGACTAGAATCTTTTCCCCATCCAAAAGTAGATGACCTTCCATCTGTCCCTGGCAGATTCATTGTGCATTCTAACATAGAGATATAAAGTCTATAAGAGACTTTTTACATTTTTATGATTCTACAGACCTTGGTGCTGTCGTACCCAGTCTCAAACTGAACCTTAGGCCAGTTCACTTTAGACAGAATTGATTAGAATTACTAATATCTGATCAATCTTCATTTCTTTTAATATTCATGTCTGATTGCAAAGCGAATTAAAAAGCCACTTGAATTATTTAGATGTCTCATAGGTATCAGTGTGCAGGGTAACAAGAACATTGCAAACAAGACATGATACATTTATTAGATTTCAATACTTAAAAAAAATACTTTCATGGTTAATGTTGTCAAAGCAACCACAGGACATATGACAAAGTTAAATAAACCAATAAAAAAGAAGAAGAAAAAAAAAACGAGCGAGGCCGGTAGCAACCAAAGTCTTCAATCACATAAACCCGCGAGATTGTTAAATTAGCATTATTTCCCCGTGCCAGTTAAGAAATGTGCTTCAACGAAATCCTATAATGCACGTCATATTTAACTTCGGAGAGCAAAAAGACACCGGCCATCGCCCAAAGGCAAAAATCCTGCAGTCTGACCCAAACTGCAAGACAATCGGGAGTAATGGCGCTGAACAGTGCTCTCACCCATCTATGTGGGTATGGGGGCATGTGGCTATGGTGGTTAACCCCATCTAACAATGGGGCAGTCCATATTAGGGTATGCCCTTACTTATGAAAAAATACTTGTAGAATGACAGAACGACAATTCAAAAACACACAGGCTAAACTTACACTACATAAACGAAAATATACAAAACTACCATGCAAAACAGACAAACAAGAGCAATCTATTATACGAACGGATACTAAAACAAACTGACAAAGGATAAAAGCGAACAAATAAAACAGGTAAGAACAAACAAATAAAACAGCACAAAACAAAAACAAAAATCAGACAAAGCACAATCGGCATGCAAACAACGATTGATTACGGCACCTAGCTTCCGTTACGATTCCCATTCACCACAGGTGCAAGTTGGATGGGACCCCCTGAGCTCACCAGAATATTCTCAATTATGCCCTGCACCTACTATTAATAATAGTTATTGTTATAATAATAATTATTACTATTTGTTTTATCATCATGACTACCATCGTTATTGTCATTGTCATAAATATTACTCTTATCAGGTTATAATAGATATTATCATTAACATTTTTATTATTGTTCTTATTAATATCATTTTTATCATTATCATCATCATTCTTATTATCATTATCATTATTGTTATTATTGTTTTTTTCATCATTATTATCATCAAGAGTGTTTTTATTATCATTCTTATCATCAATATTATCATCGTTATTACTATTATTATTATCAGTATCATTATATGGGAAACCTCTGCTGAAGGCGTGGTCCAGAAGAGATGAGTGCTCTGCCCTCGGCTCTGCCTCGGGCATATTTATTATCACTGGCAAAGCACATCATAAAAACACTACACTAAATTAGAGTCACCGCACCTTGCACGATCAACAGACTACTATCCTCACAGGACCTCTTTCATTGATCTCTTCACTGTCCTCTCTCTTGATCTCCTGACTCCTTGCATTTAACCCATGCAAAAAGATTAGGTGTTGTAAGGCACGATCAACAGACTACTATCCTCACTCGACCTCTCTTGTTTGATCTCTTCACTGTCCTCTCTTCTTGATCTCTGACTCCTTGCATTTAACCCATGCAAAAAGATTAGGTGTTGTAAGGGTTGTACCTGGGAAAAAGTGTAACCACCCACTGCTGCCACTAGTTGTAACCACCGGTGCCACTAGTTGTAACCAGCTTGCTGGCAACAGTTGTAAAGCACCCGATGCCCTGGTTGTGATCCGGTGGAATAATCAGACAGACGTTCACGTGCCATAGTCTTTATTGTGGATTGTTAATACACCGGACTCTGGCCGAAGGCCAGAGTCAGAGCTGTTCGCTCTAGTCTATCTGTGTTCCTTGTGTGTCCTTAAGTACAGAGCCTGAGTCAACTTTCTATGCCTAAGGGTTTCTGTTAGCAAACACAGCTGTTTAGAGAAGCGAGGCGGAAATGAACACAGGAAACGGATGCGTCAGGTCAAAACAGACTGCCAGGGATATTGCATTGAATTAAGAAATATATGATCAATGTCTTGGGTCACATGATATACGTTAGCAAACACAGCTGTTTAAAGAAGCGAGGCGGAAACAAACACAGGAAACGGACGCGTCAGGTCAAAACAGACTGCCAGGGATATTGCATTAAATTAAGAAATATATGATCAATGCCTTGGGTCGCATGATGCACAATACCAGTGCCTTACAAAAGTAGGGTACCTATGAAACATACAAACAACTGTTGTGTACATCTGCCAAGTGTGCCGTCAATGAAATGCAGATTGCAGGAATCTTTTGAGGATTTTCCACCCTCACCCCGCATGGGAAACTTAAAGTACAACTCGGACCTCACTGAAAAGACCTAACTTTGTCACCTACGAAGGCATAACTTACATCATGAAATTGTAACCGTAAGAATCCTTCCTCACAGCAGTCAGGAAATGCCACAAAACACTACAGTATCTCAGGGAACAGTGCTACACTTTACACATAATTACCGGGTTTGCTTGGGGAAGATGAGGGCCTCTAATTTTGACTTCACTGACTGTGAATCCCAGGACCCATCCATCTTCCACAAACTTTTTGGCCCTGTTTCCGACCCAGGACCAAGCCATCTCTGACCTACAACTGGATAGTTCTGGAAATAGTTTTCCTGGTGGAAGCATCTTATGTCAGGCATCGCATGGATGGCCATCCCCTCTCATCCTCAGCAAGCTGTGTCCAGAGCGTCTGCTGCAGGAAAGGTCATGACATTTTCCCCGAAATGAGACCTAGATGGGGCAATATGTCCCTCCTGTATTATGGCCTCACAAAAGGTGTGATGTGCTGCGTTGAGGGTGATAATCATTTGTTTATCATGCCTTTCTCAAGAACCCGATGAAAGAGATCAGGACCTGCACTCCTGGTTTTGACGCTGTGTCAATGTCGATGTCTCTGAGGAATTAAGAACATTCACGACCGGTTTTCGGCCAACCTTGGGTAGTGATGGGATTGGCAAGGTTAGCTGCACTTCTGCATCTCATCAATTGGTCTTGCAAGACTTCTTTGCTGCTACAGTGCTGGAAGAGGACCGATATAGTTCCTATTTGTTAACCAAAGGATCCGGTAAAGTACCGTCCAATTTCTCTATCTGGGAAAAGCAGCAGAAAGAATGGTACTGAACTTTACGTTGTTCTAATGGAAGGTGGGACCTCTGCATGAGCACCTACATGAGTTCACAAGGGCATGAGCACAGCCCACACCATGGCCATCCTATTGAGCAACAATCTCTTATTGTATTTTTAGACCTGGAAAAGGCTTTTGAACTAGTGAGTCCACTTGCTACTCAGAGAATCTGATCCAAAAAGGAATCAAGGACAGACTACTAGATTGGAAGGGGATTATTTTCGGAACAGTATTGCCAGAGTGAAGTTCCAGGCACTTGCTCCTGGAGAATAAGCTGTCCGGTAGCGCAGTGGATAGCACGTCGATTTACCACCCCCATGGTCAGCAGATCGAGCCCCGTCCAAGCTCATGAGTTTCCATTTTGCTTGGCGGGTACTGACATGCGTGGACAGCACGTTAGGTAAGGTTCAAGCTCAGATCAAGTCAACACTCGTTGGCTCATTCTGTCACGAGTTAGCACATGCTGACACAGGTGGATTTGCCTCGGTACATATAAGCCCGGCGAAGCATCTGCTCCGCACATCTGGCTTATCCTTATCCTGGAAAATGGCACTCCACAAGGGGGATCCTAATCCCAGCACTGATCTTGTAATTATCTTTGCTGGGAGGTAGGACAATAATTCATTAAGAAAGGCCCAGTGTTGTTCTGGAGCTCATGTCTGAGGAACGCTAGAAGGTCGGGCTTAAGATCTCAGTAGCCAAATCAAAGGCAATAGCTCTGAAGCTCAATGTTCAGAATGAAAAGTTGCGGTTGACAGAAACCTCACCTTCCATTCTGAGATTAAGCATCTAATAGACTGGACCAAGACAAGACTCCCTTTCATGAGAGTTCTGTTAGGGGCTGGGTACTGTGTACTAAGATCTTTCTATGTGCACGTGGTCTATCCCATTGTGATGGAATTGAAATAGGTCAGTTCAATGGAGGGGAACACAGTACATATAATCAATTATGCATCATTCCTCAGATACTATACATCACTGAATCTCATTTCATTGTTTCTGCTGAAAAAAAAGTA
>BOPN01000324.1:388141-390641 GCA_017312705.2 Penaeus japonicus | reverse complement strand
TGTGGCATTTCCTGACTGCTGTGAGGAAGGATTCTTACGGTTACAATTTCATGATGTAAGTTATGCCTTCGTAGGTGACAAAGTTAGGTCTTTTCAGTGAGGTCCGAGTTGTACTTTAAGTTTCCCATGCGGGGTGAGGGCTCTCTCTCCTCTTTCTCTCCTCTTTCTCTCCCCTCTCTCTCCCCTTCCCTCTCCCTCTCTCCTCATCTGTCTGCCTCTCTCCCTTTTCCCCATCTCTGTTTCCCCCTCCCTCCTTGGACCTTTTATTTGGAATCCTCAGTTTTGTGTCTGCATCATAGGACTTTTTAATCATAGTTATTAAGGTATGAAGACATGATCTGACATTCATGTCATGGTATGGCTGGTGTTCCCATTAGTGACTGTAAGGCACTGTTATTGTACATCATGCGACCCAAGACATTGTTCATATATTTCTTAATTCAATGCAATATCACTGGCAGTCTGTTTTGACCTGACGCATCCTGTTTCCTGTGTTCGTTTCTGCCTCGGAACACTAGCTTCTCTAGGCAGCTGTGTTTGCTAACAGAAGGCTTTAGGTGTAGAAAGTTGACTCAAGATCTGTACTTAAGAAGGACACACAAGGAACCTGAGAAAGAGAGAGACAGAGAGGTCAGACAGACAGACAAGAGCGAACAGCTCTGACCTCTGGCCTTCAGCCTGAGTCTGGTGTATTAATAAGAGTCCACAATAAAGACCATGGCATGTGAATGTCTGTCTGCTTATCCACTGAACTGCAACCAGGGCATTGGGTGTTTTACAACTGATCCCAGTGGTGGGTAACAACTGCCAGCAAGCTGGTTACAACTAGTGGCAGCAGTGGGCGGTTACAACTAGTAGCACTGGTGGTTACAACTAGTGGTACCGGGTTGTTACAACTAGTGGCAGCAGTGGGTGGTTACAGTGACATGAATGCCATGCAATGGCTTTGTATGGCTGCCTTGCCAGGTGATTAGGCATGTAGTGACTAGCTACTGCTTCAGTGTACAAATAACCTGCGGCTTTAGGCCTGTGAAATTTGAAATACCCCGGCAAAATATTTAGGCACAGCCAAAACCGTCCAGTAATGGGATAACTAGAATTTTTAAAATTTTTATTTTTTAATTTAGACTTATGGTATGATATGAGTCTATATATGATATAATAGCACTGTGGTACTTATTAGTAATCTGGATGATGCCTTAGTTATACTGCTGAGGGAATAAATGGCTTGTAGTTTTAACAAAAGGAAAAATGTAGTTTGAAATTCAGGGTTCATCCAGTAATGTGATGGAGGCAGGCAACCTTATTGCAAATTTGTATAAAAACATCCAGTTCACAAACATGTATTCTGAAATTATTTACTACTACAACTCGCAAACAAGAGTGTCACAAGGTAGGCAGGGATGCTTTAAGGCAGATACATTTTTTATTTTCCTTAGTATTTAGAGTTGATTCAGTTGCCTTTACCCCTATTAAGTAAACTTTATCATCTGCATTTTACAGGGAAAATATCAGATCGTCTAGTAATACTTAACCCAGCAGTTCAGAAGGTTATAAAACAGAAGACCAGCAAGGTGTATCGGAGAATGAAAGCAAATTCTTCCTTGTTCATGACGAAACCAGGTAAATGATATTAATTTGTTCATTTGCTTCTTACTTTTAACCCATGATCATAAAATGTCTACTCTGGTTTGTTTTATTAATATCATTGTTAGTCACCAACGGGTAAATTACTAGGCCTGTCTGATCTTGCTTATTTATCCCATTTCTTAAATTTTGTATAGTTGCTATTACTTTTATTATCATAATTATCATTATCATAGATTTTATTATCATTATTATTATTCTATTGAACTTAGAATAATAGTGATAGAAGGTCAGACTTTTCCTGAAAATGCAATGGATGGTTAAATGCATGTGGAGCCATCTGTGGGTAAAAAGGTATGACGTTATAATAGCAAGTATGTACAAAAATAAGATTTGAAAAAAATTAACATTATTGTAAATATTATTATGAAACAAATAATAAATTTTGAGACTATTACAAAAAATTAATATAAATAGATAAAACAAAATAATTGTAGACAGTGCATATATATATATATGTATATGTATATATATATATATGTATATGTATATATATGTATATATGTATATATATATTTGTATATATATGTATATATGTATATATGTATAAATATATTTATATATATATATATATATATATATATATATTTATATATATATGTATATGTATATTTATATATATGTATATGTATATTTATATATGTATATGTATATATATGTATATATATATATTTGTATATATATATTTATATATGTTTATATATTTATATATATATATATTTATATATATATATATTTATATATGTATATATATTTATATATGTATATATATTTATATATATATATATTTATATATATGTATATATATGTATATATATATTTATATATATGTATATATATGTATATATATGTA
>BOPN01000324.1:369588-388041 GCA_017312705.2 Penaeus japonicus | reverse complement strand
TGCCCAATAGTGGGGATGATTTGCCACGCACAAGGGTAGCCTATTCTCAGTCTGTGCAGACTGACTTCAGCACACCTTGATATTCTGGGAGAGAGTATCAGTATATATATGTATGTATATATGTATATGTATATATATGTATGTATATATGTATATGTATATATATGTATATGTATATATATGTATATATTGTATATATGTATATATTTATATATATGGATATATATAAATTTTTTTCTTTTTTTTTTCCAGAACTCCTAGATGTCATATACAAAGGTAATGCTAAACTTGACACTTGGCTGATAAAAGAAGCTGATAGCAGGGAAGACAAGACTTCAGATTCATATGTTGAATCTGCATCTAGTATTGCAACTATATTGCCAGAAGTGACTTTAAATGCCCCTACTCAGGCTCTTTTAGAGACTGATGAGAATACACAAGTAGACACATCAGTTAACCATCAGGTAAAAGGCAGGTCCTTGCAGTTTAGCACTGAATCTGTACCCCATCACGGTGGAAAGGAAAATTCTAGTAGTATTCCCTCCAAAGAAAAAGAGGTCGAAATGCAAAGGCAGGGAAAGTCCCGCCAAAAATGTAAGCTTATGTATTTACCTGCGGCGAATACCTATTCGTATAAACCAGATGCTAGTTGCCAAGGTAAAAACAAGCTTACCAAACCTGATAGAAAAATCTCAAATTTGGATCCTGGTAGGCATTCTTTGTTATTCCTTAATGGTGGCATTGATCAAAACAGTGAACCAACAGAAAGTTTTCAGAAAGCAGGGACATGCAGTAACAATGTTTATATCACAGATAAACATAGTAACCAAATAACTGAAAATCATGATACTGATACTGACAGCATTACTGAAGTGCAAAATTATTCAGAAGGAAGTAGAGAAAACCATCACACTGAAGACAGTTGTCATATTGCAAATAAGAAAAACATGGACGAAAATGTTATATTTTCTCAGACAGAGGATGATGACTTGCCGGTGATTACAGAAGTGGTATCCATTGCTGCAAGAGAAAAGGACAAAGAGTGTGCAAATAAAGATTGCAGAGAAAAAATAGATGTAAAGCAAAAAGGAACAAAAGGTGTAAATCGAAAAAGAAGTCATGACTGTGAACAAGCAACTTTTAAATCTGACTGTAAATCCCAAGCAGAAGCTCACTCAAAAAAAAGGAAAAGTGCAGAGATTGTTCAGGAACAATCCAATAGCCATAAATGTAACAAAAATGAAAAAGCAGAAAAGTCAAGGTCCATTGAGCCATTAGAGAAGAATGTGAGGAAAAGTTTGTCTAGTAATGTAGAAAAAACATGTTCACAAGTAAAGAAAGGTTCCACTGTTGTGCCAGAACTGTCAGGGTGTATTGAAAATTGGCAGAAGGTTTTTCCATGGGTCACATATTGTCATGAAAAGCAGACTCTTATCTGTGAGAGTTGTAAATGGGGAAGCATAGACTCTGATCAGTTTGAGGTGTTTGTATTATCTGATCCAAGCAAAATATATCTAACAGCTAAAGTATTGCGTAGTCATAATGAATCTCAGAAGCACAGTGAGGTTGTGCTGAAGAAACAACAAATACACAAGTTATTTAAACATATTTATCCAATTTTAAAAAGTAGTATGCAGGAAGTTTCAGGACTGCAAAGCTTAACAAATATTATAGCAAATTTTAATGGGGGTGTATTTCCTGGCCCCCAAAATTCCCCTGAAAAGGAATGGATGGTGTCATATATGGTGAAGCATATAGCTATTTGCATACAAAACAGACTATTGAAGTCCTTAAGACAGTCACCATGTTTTAGTGTTCTTGCTTTTGAAAAGAATAGTCTTGCTATTATTCGATGGATTAACCAAAGTGGAGAGTGTGAAGAACACTTACTTTATCTTCAGAGGAATGCACAGACAGAGGAATTAAATGTGAAACAGTTTATGGAGAGCAAAAACATAGATCTTCAGAAAATGTCATTTTATGCAGACATTCCTCACATGAAAAGCCCATGCTTAGGGGACACGCATGCATTGCCAGCTCGTTTACCTTCTCTGGAAAAGTGTTTGTCCTGGTTAGAAGACACCTGCTGTTTTAAAGATCTGTTTCATTACCTTGAAACATTTACAAAATTATTTAAAGCATCACAGTTTATGTTTACCATCTTCCCTGAAGTACAAGAAGTGTTGCAACTCGAAAAGCCTTACAGTCATGGGTGCATGAAAAGTGCAAAGATTCTTCAGTTCTTTTCAAAAAAACTTTCAAAGCTGAAGGAAATTGCTCATAAGATTTATGAGCAGACAGGTAGTTTAGAAGCTCTAGCATTTAGCACACTGAATATGACTGATCTGTCTGCTCTTGAGGTTGCAGAAGAAATATTTCCTAGGCTGCATGCATTATTTGTAAAAGAAGAACATGATCAATCGTCTCTTATAGAAATTACAGAATTAAGAAGAGTCATTGCATTAAAGTTGAAGTCTGTGAAAAGTCAGGAATCTGAAGAAGTAAAAGTTTTCAGCATTCTGGACATATTTTTGTCATATACACTTTTAGGCTTGCTTTCATATAAAGAAGAAACTGTGAAGTTTTTTAAACTCAGACTGAATCAGGTTACAACTTTTACCATGGAGAAAGTATTTGACAGGTTTATGAAGGACCTAAAAGGAAGAAGCTGTGAATTGCTACAAGATATTCATGCTGTAAGGATAACACTGGGAAAGAAGAAAAGTTGTACTGTGCCAGAATTTTTTGAAGCTTTTGGGAAACGGCAAGATTTATGTGGTGCTTACCCTAAACTTCACGAAGTTTACTTGAAAATGAAAGTTCTACCATTCATAGATGCTAAAGTAGAACTCAGTATGTTTGATGTTGCATTAGCTTTTGGAGCATTAACTGGGAAGTTTACAAAATCACTTGTCATGCCCATGGCATACATTTTTATTGAAGGACCTTCATCTGAAAACATAGAAGATGACATTATCAGAGAATGGTCTGACAAATGGAAAAAAAGTACAAAAAAAAAGAAGTGAGAATTGCATAGACATTCTAAAATATAGGTGAATCTTGGTATATGTTTATGTGGAAATGAAAATTAATACATCTTATTTTTTTGTAATTATCTTTTGTACAAAACTGTTCCCTTCTTTCTTGATAAAATATAACATTTTCTAGTGTTATAGAATCTGAGAGGGTTTGTTTCATTATATACTTTTGGTCAAATAAAGAATTCTCTTTTGTTCTTTATACTGTTAGATGAGATGGGTATCATTCTTTTTAAAACTTTAGAAAGACTTAAAGCTGCAAAGTGTGGATATTTTTTTTCCTTACATAAAATAGATCTTGCTGTTTTTCATAAGTAATTTAATAATATAGTATTGGTTGATCGAGTATTTAGATTTATTTATGCTGTTGAATGTTGTCAGGCTCTTGAAGTGTTATAAGAATATACCTCATTAAACATGGAAGTTTCTCTTACCCACAAAACCAAGTGCTGTCTATAAACTCTGAAGAAGAATAACTTTTCACTAATGTTTGTTCATTGTTATGTGTGTCCAGAAACTACTTTCGACTAGAAAAGAAATTATCTTATAGGTTACTTGATCTGCAGGGTTCACTGAATTTAGTGCATAATGTTTTTGTTTTTGTGTAAATGATAGGAAAAAAGTGAGACTCAGAGCTGATATACGTAAATGAAAATATAGAATTGAACAACTGTCTTTTGCACTGTGCACTGCACATTCCTGAGTATGACAGTACTGTATAATGTGGGCCCAAATAAAAAAGGGGCAGAAAAAAAGGGTAATGAAATTTAGTCATTGTAGATGGGAATGAGACCATCTGTGATGGTTATCATTATTATTATTATCATCATTATTTTCTTTTTTGTTATTATTATTATTATTATTATTATTATTATTATATTTTTTTTATTTTTTTATTTTTTTATAAATACATATAGATGGTATCACAAGCACCTAGTCACCAAGGAATCCATTAATGGTACTACCTGATCCTTCCTATTTATCCCTTACCTTAGGTTTCAAGAAAAATTACTTGTTTCTATTGGTATTTTGATTATTATTTTGATTATTGTTATAGCATAATGATGATTGTAACAATGTTAATAGTAAAAACTAGAACTATTTTTTGCTAAAATTGGAGGAATGGTGTAAGTAGGTTAAGTCAGGTAGGCCTGCTATATGAGCCATCTATGTCAAAAAAAGAAAAAAAAAATAAAGGCTGATAAGCACAGCTTTTGAAGAGAAACAGAAAGCTGGTGTCCATGTGATCAAAAAGATAATGAAGTCTGCGAATGGAAGTTAGTGTGTCCACACCTACCCTAAATTCTACAAGGATATTTCAGACCTAGCTTGATTCTACAAGCATTTTTCAGATTGTTGCAATGCTGTATACAGTTAAATGTATTTTTTCAATGTATTTTCTTTCTCTCTTCATTGAATCACTTTCAATCCATCGTAAGTGCTTATTACACTATTTAATTTTCCACCAATCTTTTTAGGAAGAAATTGGAAGATAGAAGGAAATTTTTCTTGTATTGAAGATAATGACCTGTTCATTGATGAATGAGTATTAGGTTATAATTTGCAACCTTTGACTTTTTCAGTACATCCCATTTATGCAATTGTTTCCTTTGATTCATGACAGAGGCCTGTACTTGCTGATGTTAGTATTATAATTTTCCAGGTTCTTGAGAGACACAAGAACACTACCTTTATTCTGTATTGTGATAAAACAATATATGAAACTAGCAAAGAGACAAATGAGCAAGGTAGACTTTAGAGGAATGATATTTGTAGAAAATACAAATGATTAATTTCATAGTGAATAAAACAAAACTTTTGAGATACAAGGATTGTCAAGAAGATATTACTGTTGCTTTTGTAATTGTTGACTTTTAAAGACACTAAATATTTGTACTAGATAAAGATTTCTCCTGTGAATGTAAGAGGAAGTGCTTTATTTACTACAGATAAAATGTATAAAAGATGAACAAAGACAAGCAAATTTATAACTATTTCTTTATTTTTATGATTGAAACCATACTTCATAATCCAATATAGCTATTATATTGCCTCTTAGACGAGCCACTGCCATGCATCACCACATGTGTTTGCATTATGCTTTCACTGTGATGATGATCCTGCAGCCAAATGCCTTGTCTTTGCCTCATGGTTGGATATAATGTATCATTGTACCAAACCAATAAAGACTTAATTTTGTAAAAAAAAAAAAGAAAAGAAAAAAAAAATGCTTTAGTTATTTGTCCCTAGAACTGTACTCAGTTAAAAGTCTGATCTTCAAGCCATGTGGCTAAAACAGACTACATATAGTATTTTCTTCCTCTTTGGTTCCTCAATATCTAATGTACTGTTCCCTCTTCCTCTGTACCCACTTTTTCCTCCTATCACTGGCATCTTGGCTACCCTTCTTTTACCTCCCTTTCCTCTCATCTCCCTTTGTATCTGGTTCAATTACTTTCTATTTTTTCTGTATCTCTATCAAAGAAGTATCTCTATTTTACACTGCCATTAATATGCACCCCCATGAATATAAAGTTTTGACTTGACATTTATTTTGTTTACATTTGTAGAACAACTCTCTTAGTTTTAGTATATGGCTACTGTCCATGCGATATATATTGTAATTATATAAAATATCTTTTTATGAGTCACTCTCTTTATAGTAAAATAAAAATGTAAAAAGCAAATCTAGATTGTTTGTATACTTGTAATCTCTTACGATTTCAATGAATATGGTTTTTGATATTTGCCCTTTTTTTTCCTACAAATTATGAATATTATGGTTTGTGTAAGGAAATGCAGCACATTAAAGAGTGAACTGATTTGAAAATAAATGTGTACATAACATGGTATTTCTTGCATTCAAGGTGAAATCCATATCAAAATGGGATCATGAGCTGTGATTATTTTAAAAGGGAGGGTAGATTGTATGAATCAACTACTGCTCATCTTGGCTTTACCGACAGAAAATGTGTACACCATTATTTTAAGCAATATTTGATTTCACAAAATATTTTGTATGCTTCAGAAGACATATCAGCTTCACTATTTTTGTATAGCTTCCACCTCAAGTGGTAATATATCTCATCAAAATCCATGAAAAAAGGGCAATAAGATAAAAAAAAAAAAAATTGTTTTAGGAAATATAGATGATTAAAAAAACATATCTTTGAGACTGATCATGTGTCAGGTAATGGACTATTTTTTATTAAACTTTATTATGGAAGCGTATTTTAATCTATAATCCTCTGACCACGGCTAACCAAACTTGAGCACTCTTCTCACTCAAAACGATTTCCCAATGGAGTCATGAGATTCGTTTTTTTTACTGTTAAAATGCTATTAGGAATATTTTTTTATAAATTTCCTAAATAGTTTGAAGCTTACCCGCAAGATAACCGTGATGAAAATTATAACTAAAATCAGAATGTTAAAACTATGGGTAAATTCAATTACATTAATTATATAAGCTTTTGGCAGACCACTGCTGGGCAAAGTATCTACTGTATTTCTATCCTTTAGCTAGTGGTCTCTTTACAACTTACCAGTTCTAAAGTACCATGATGTAATTTCTTACCACCTCTTCAATTCTGATAACATGATCTCCCCGCTGCCACTCTGTCTCAGCGGTTTTGAACATTCTGTCCATGGCCAGGGAGGGTTTCTCAAAATGTCCTCGGATATTTGTAAGTCATGGCTTGGAGCACACATCCACTAATACCATACGGAGAATACTGGGTTGGATATGAAAACGTTATTCATATTTTTGACTCTGAGTCTTTGCTACCTGGCTGGCCTCATGCCCTCTCGCATGGGTCCTCTTGTTATCTCCCTGATATGAGTTGGCCCTAACAATTTGATGCGTTTGCAATTGATGCTCTTTCTACAACAGTACCTCTTTTTGGCGAAAATTAAAGAACGTACCTTCATTCCGAGGCCCATTGCTTTTCTAGTCTAATTCTCTAATCATAGTCCAATTTGTCTGTATTCTTCGACAGGAGCTTGATGCCGGCAAATCGTAGATGCCAAAGTTCTACGTTGAGTGGTGTAACCAGCTGTTCCCTGTCTCATTCCGTTCAAGTGAACAGTTGAACATTTTTGTTGATATTACCTGATTGTTTACTCATCTTTTAGTGGTGATTGGATTGCTTTCTTTCAGTTTGATTTTAAATGTACCGTTGTCATATTTATTCGCAGTTTTCCCAATACTTGAATATCTCTGACAAAAGCTTTTTCGTAGTCTACAGATGTTCTGCACTTTGGATTTTAGTTGTCCTTTGTTGGAAACCAGGATTTTGCCAGTATGAATATGGCCAGTTGTTGAGTATGTTCAGGAAGTGCTTGTTCAAATACTAAACAAATACTGTGGTGTTTTTTGAAGAGTATATTTATTTTGTCTGTATTTTCAGGTTTCCTGTAATTGTCACGATTATTAGTTTGACCTCTTTCCACATTTCTGAAATAAGCCTTTCGTATAAGCACCTGTTTGAGAATTTCATTGAAATTCTTGTATGGTTCCGCTTTATGTAAGTGCTACCATTACTATGTGCGGCCCTAGTGATCGGTTATGATTCATAGATTTTGTAACGATTTTAATTTCTGACTCCATAAAGGGTAATATTTTCTGACATTGTCTACTGTCCTGGGAATGTTTATAGGGACAACACATTTTTAACGGTCAGTGGCAGATTTATAGAGATGGGCGCTGAGCGGGTAATAAGAGGTCGCTTGCAACGAAGACACTAGACCAAGGTATGGGAAAGGGGTGTAGCACTTGTGGCCTCTTGCTTCTTGCAATATCAAACAAGCCTTGTCAATCATTACATGATGCTTAGATCACGTAGTCAGATCCACGCCGCTTGGCCACGCAACTGACGCTCACCATCTCACATTCTTCACTCAGCCTCCTTGATCTCTCCTGATGGCCTTTAATTACGCCCGTTATAATTCACCCTTTTCCTAGGGATGTTTATTACATGAAGCATGCTTATTCGCGCAGCATCTCTCCTAGGTCGCTTCTTTTCCTGTGTCCTTTTCTGCGTAGATGATATTGCAATCGTGTTGGTCCCCAGTTGATGTGTTGAAATCTCCCATTAATTTATGATTGTATTTATTTGCGGCTATAACTGTATAAGTCATCATAGAAGCGAATTACACGGAGAAGAAATGTGTAAAATTGTTTCAAGAATATAGAATTGTTGTTCTCACGTCAGGTGATCATTGCAGTTAAAGCAAAATGACAGGAAAATAGTTTAGAATGAAACTTTGGTTCGCGAAATGTCGAATAATATATAGCAGTTACACTGATTTCGCTTGCTTGTTCTCTATATATAACAGTCACAAGAAAAGACATTGCGAAGTATTGCTTCGTGTTCACTATTCGTATCTAGTATTCTTTCTGGGCTGTAAAATATTTCAGTAGTTTGTCAAGTTCATATTTACGTTTTACTGCCAGTGCGAATTGGTCGGAATGGTTGTATTACCTGTACTCTACACGGAAATTGTCTTGTATCACATGCTGTTCTAATAGTATTTTCTTCGTGTGCTGATGACAAGATGGTAACTTGCTAGTTACATCTCTTGCTTCTAAGTTATTCAGTCTCATTTATACCTTTTTTCTACATTCGTCATAATGAACTCTGCTGTAAGAACATGACAAAAATGCTTTCCATACCCATTAATTATAGTGCCGGATGTTGACCGCGTTTGTTAATTCAGGTTCATTTTCCTAAGTAAAGTATGGAAGTTTTAATTCTAACAGCAGGTTATTTCTACATGCGAGGACGTCCGCACTATTTTTATGGGAATATCTTCCATGGCATGATATTATTTAGACATCATTTGCAATATCGTCAGCAACTCTTCATGGAAACTCCATTGTGACTCGTACTGTGTTGACGAGTGTATGTCAAGCAATGCAATTTGTGTGGTGCTGGCCTGTTCATGAATTCGCTTACTGCGAACAATAAGCAGGCATGAGCATGCCTAAAATAGTTTATGTTGACTTGTAAAGAAAATGACATAAAGAATGTAAAATAGTTCCTCGTCGATGTAGGTATTATTACATTACACTAGTTTAGTGAAATAGATACTGATTCATGTCATAGTTATGAGATTTATAGAGTATCATGATAGAATTATGCTAATTTTCTTTATTAGATTTGGACAAGATTTTATGGGCTCTTTGCAAGAAATAGCAAATGGCACAATCGAGGTTAATTAAATTATAGGAAGATGTCCACAGTCAGTGATGCATGATTAGCATTTCCGGCCTGAAAAGTTCATATGGTCCTGCTTCCAGACGGTAACAATCATGAACTTTGGTTGCAGTTTCGTATCATATACATATATATGTATATATATATATTTTTTTTTTTTAGTTTAGTTATTTATTTATCACCCTGGCTAACTGCACAAGTATGGGCAAGCTTTTATAAATTGATGTTGAGTCATGACATTATTGCTAACTGTCAGGGGTTTTGTTATTATTAAAAAAATTTTTTTTGGCCCCTTTGGTTTCTTTTACTTATGATCCTTGGAATGATTAAGCCACTCGAGGTTAAAAGGAGACTTTGTCATATCCAAACCACATATATTTACACTTATTTTCAAAAGGAACACAGCACAAACAAAATATAAATATGGTAGTGTTGTGCGGCGTGAAGCAGGCGGTATTCATGATATCCAGGTTGTGATGCCGGAAGTAGTGGCACCAGAGTACAACTCGGGTCGATTATAACAATTTCAGACAAGTAGATTGACAGCTTAAGTCAACATTCACCTATGGAGGCTGAAAAAATAACAAGGAAAAAAAAACAACAAAAAAACTGGCTATTCTATTTTCTATAATTTCACAATAAACACACTTGAACATATTAAGTGTATCAGGAAAGAACATTTGATAAATTACAATATACTCACATGAGTGTGAATAGGCGAGAAGACCGGAGCTAAGTGACGGTCCATGCTGAGTGGGTCACCAACATTGATTTGGTGGCGGGAAATCAAAAGGAATTCACATGCACAGACATACCAACACACAAACAAGCAAATGATCTGTTAGTGACTGAAAACAACGATTGATGTGAAACCACCAACATTTTATCACCAGATGAAACCCTTTACACTAACATTGTATTACAAATTAAGGTAATAACATGATTATATTCTGTAGTATATCAACTGTGAATAGACATTTGATAAATGTAATAAGATATCACACCGAATTTCGGATATAGCATAAGTACATCATCTAGTACAATTAATGTTATGAAATAATTACATAACTCTGCATACCTCATGCTAGGTGGCCTGAAAGGTTTTATCATATGGCACTCTGAAATGTAATGTTCAAGTGTTCGTTTATACTCTTCGTTGCAAAGTCTGCATTTAGTTTCTTCTACATTGCATTCTGAACTGACCTGCCAATACATTCTGTATCCACGTCTGATTCTTGCAGTCACAATATCACATTGTCTTGTTCTTGTATTATATGAACCTTAAATGAATCTCTTCTGCGAAAACTGGTCAAAATGTTTTATGCTACAGCTTTCAGGCCTTTGAGAGTTTGTTAGCTCCATTAAGTCCTCCCTATTGGAGGTTCTTATGTGTGAGATGCTAGCCAGCGGTATGCCAAAGTCTTTATCCATAATTTGCTTATGTCACAAATCGGTGTACTTTTAAGCATTTGTTGTTGCATAGAGAACACAAGTTGGAAGCCCGATATTGTATGATGCGATGACCTGATGTGAGTGGGCTAAAATACTAGTCATGGCAAGGACTAAAAGTGAGCATTATCATGTGCTGTTCATTTTCACTTCATATTTCGTAATCACTTAACAACTGAAATATTTATATATGTAGACTTATTGTAGTTGTATATTTTCCATATAATATGTATATTTTAAGCAAGTAAAGTCAATGATAGTGGAAAGAAAATGCAGTAAGGTCCTTACATTTAATAATTAATTATAATTAATTTAATTTAAATACAATTGCCGTCACCATACGCACCTACGCGATTTCTCATAGCAGCAAGAAATCGCCCTGACCTTAAAGATGAAAACCATCAATCGTAATCACGAAACACATTAAATATACGAAACAGAAAAATCAAAGCCAAAGCCCAGTGGTGGTGGCGTGGCGGCGGTCTAGCAAGTCCTCCTCAACCCTCCGCTCCCTCACCACGAACCACCTGCGCGCATGTGCAAGGATATGGCAAGGTCCCAGTGGCAAGCGGGTTACTCAACCACCTCATTCAGGGGCAAACCACCTCGCAGGCCTATCTGGGCTTGTAGCATCCCCGCCCCCAAAAGGAAAAACTTTTACCAGAGGGGAAAACTTTGCAAAAATAAACCAAACTAGCTAGCTAGATATAGAAAAAAGTGTATGAAAGAAATGTACAAAATAGATTCATGATCTGGAGAGGGCATCTGCCATCCCACTGTCCTTGCCCTTGATATGAACAGTTTTTATTTTATAGGGCTGATGGGAAAGAGCCGACCTGAGAACACATATGTTTTTAAATTTTACCCTTTCGATAAACGGTTTGTGATCGGTATTTACGGTTATAGGATGAGCCTTGCATGCCAAATAAACGTTAAACTTTTCTAGGGCAAGCAAAATTCCCAAGGCTTCCTTTTCTACAGTAGAATATGATTTTTGATAGGACTTAAATTTAGATGAGTAATAATACACAGGATGAAGCACGTCATTGGAATCTGGCTGGAAGAGAACTGCACCCACGCCGTTATCACTCGCATATACATTTATCGTTAATGGCTTATCTATGTCAGGAGCTTGCAACACATGAGCACTAGCCAAGACGTGCTTGAGTCTGACAAATGCATTCTAGCACTCGTTTGACCATATGAAAGCACATTTAGTGCTTAGCAAATCAGTTAAAGGGACAGAAACCTGAGCAAAGTTTTGACAAAAGCGTCGGTAATAGCCGATCATCCCGATGAATCTCATCAACACCCTTCTGTTTTCTGGAACTGGATACTGCAGAATGGCATCGACCTTGGCCCCGACAGGTGCAACATTACCTTGACCAACGACATGACCAAGGAAAGTGATGTGAGCATGTCCGAACTCGCTTTTTTCAGGTTGATTGTGAGATTGGCGTCTGCTAAGGACTGGAACAACGATCGAAGACGAATCAAGTGGTCCTCCCAAGTCTCGCTCCACACCACAAGGTCGTCCAGGTAGCACCTCACTCCCACCAGGTCATTGGTAACATAGGTCATGAGCCTCTGGAAAGTCGCTGGGGCGTTCCGGAAGCCAAAGGGTAGCACAGTCTCAGGATACCGTGTGACTGTATCTATAATGGTTAAGAGATATTGATTTCCCCGACACAGTCAATAACGATCTTACTAAAAGGCTCATTCATTACTGGAATGGGAATAAGTGAATAAGGAGGAATATCTGGGCCCGGTTTGCC
Organism: Penaeus japonicus; assembly: GCA_017312705.2. Taxonomy (NCBI): domain Eukaryota; kingdom Metazoa; phylum Arthropoda; class Malacostraca; order Decapoda; family Penaeidae; genus Penaeus; species Penaeus japonicus. Next base: position 375,561 of record BOPN01000324.1, on the reverse strand, counting down.
TTTAATCTGGAAAATATGACACGTACGGCAGTATTTACCTACATCACGTCTCATCTTAGTCCAATAGAAATTCTTAATTTTTTTCTTGTAAGCCTTTGTTACTCCCAGGTGTCCTGCAGTATTATCATGTGCAATGGCAAGCACGTGTTGACGAAGGAAGTGAGGCAAAACAACTTGATGGATAGTACACCAGGTGTCAGTGCTGGGAGTGTGCAAAGGTCTATACCAGTGGTTCTCAATTTTTTTTCAGTGATGGCACCCTGAATTTATATAATCCTTTCTGTGGCACCCCTTTTTCACCATCACCCCTCCTCACATGAATTAACTTCTGATATAAAATTGTACCTGTTTGAATTACTTTAATTAATGATTTAAAATTATTATCCGTACTCAAACCCAAATTAACATATGATGTACTGTAGTACATGCCCAAACATAGAACTCGTCAGTGGAATTAGATTCAGAATATTAGATTAACTTAAGAGTTATAAATGCAAAGTAGCATAAAAAGAAGAAGAAAAAAAGGCATGATAATCACTGATAGTCAAATAAGCAAATAAGCAGACTGCTACAAACTGTTTTACAAATGTACCTTGAAACGATCTAGCCAAGACAAAATTCATGGCAATCTTGTGGCACCCCTAGGCGCTGTCCGTGGCACCCCAGGGTGCCGCGGCACCCAGTTTGAGAACCACTGTATCCTATCAACTACAACTAATTTAACATGATATGTTACCAGGTCTGATAAGTAACCTTTGCATAAAGGTACGCCCTTTATGCAGTCATACTAACACTATCAATAAAAACAGTCTGGCCTGTTTAGCAGCCAGGTGAAGGTACTTCATCCCGTAGCACCAGTGAGACCAGAACACCAGAATCATGTATGATATTGACTGGTCGGGTTTACTTAGATGAACCTGTGGATGTGAAAGGGGTAAAATTTCCGAATAACGCCGCGTTACTAAATACCACAAAAATGGAATCGATGGATTCCCTTCAACATCTATTGATATCTAGTGGATATAATGCGCGATTCCATCCCTGGGCCCCACAATCTGGTCCCGATAGTAGGGGAGGGCATGTAGTAGATCAGGGAAATTGCGGGGTAAAATGTGAATTCCGGGCATATTTCGTATGCAAAATCGTAATCCAGTTACCTACCTAACTTTGCCTAGCCAAAGGGGGGGCTTCTCCCCCCCCTTTCTTAAGGCACTTCGTGCTACCTCGTCCTACTTCGGGGCATATTTCGTATGCAAAATCTTTATCCAATTGCCTACCTCACTTTGCCTAGTTTTTAAGTCAGCCTTTGCCAAGAGGGGGCTGCGCCCCCCTGGACCTTCCCTATTCAGGGCACTTCGTGATACTTATGATACATAATTAGTGCTGTAGATGAAAATGCTGCGACCACAAATAACCTCCACACTGCAGCAACTGAGACTTTGTCTCACATATTCCTTAAGCCACGTCCACACGGTCGAGCTGTGCCTGGCAGGCTGTGCCTGGCAGGGCAAAGTCTGCAGACTATGCCCGCGTAGGTGTCCACACAGCTGTCTGTGGTGGTTGGAGGGCAGTCGGACGCCAGCAGTTGTTTTGAGCGAGTGGTTCATTACGGTACAATCACCTTGGTTCACGCCATAGTTCGAAAGAAGATCGCACTATTCTTGTCGTGACCAATATGCACTAGTACTCGGTGTGGATATGGTGTTCTAATAACGTGGTAGTCAGTGGATCTGCCTGCACCTTACCTCGTGTGTTTGGCAGTGACGGAAGACCTCGATCCACTGCCCTCCATTGGCGCCGGGAACGGACAGTTTGATGGTTTGCCCGCTGAAACTGCTCGTATAAGGGCAAAGCCTTCGTGCCCGACGGGCACTGCTCGACCGTGTGGACGTAGCTTTAGGATAGGAAACTAGGACCTATAATGACTCGACCACTCAATAGAGGTCACTCTATAATTAAATTGTAAACAATGGGGAATATTGCACCATCTATCGAGAGAACACAACAGCGCATGCAGGTAATTCATTAGGGGTTTCCAGTCCACAGCTTGTCACCAGCCGTAAATATGTAAACACAGCCATGTTTGAATTTCAGGGCACGAAGTGCCCTAAATAGGGGGGTCCAGGGGGGCGAAGACCCACCCTGGCTAAGCATTAATTCAAAACTTGGCAAAGTTAGGTAGGTAATTGGTTTAAGATTTTGCATACGAAATATGTCCCGAAGTAGGACGAGGTAGCACGAAGTGCCTTATAAAAGGGGGACCGAGATTGTGGGGCCAATGGGTGTAATCGCACATTACCTCCACTATATATGAACAGTAGAGGTTGAGAAGAATCCATCGATACCACTTTTGTGGTACTTAGTAACGCGGCGTTATTAGGAAATTTTACCATGAAAGGTCTGAATAAAGGATATATAGACTCTAGGGAAGGAGTTCCAGAGGGGGTTGTGAGGCCAGAGTTAAGTTTAACGTCAGAATAAGTTGAAGATGATGGAGGGAAATCATTGATTATGTCAACATTGAGAAAAGGCTCACTATTGCCAGGCGGACATCCATTTGCCAATTTTGGACACTGACTAATTTCATGATCAGTTTTCTGACTAAAGACTTTCCTCACACCAGGGTCGCTAGTTCCCACACCACGGGAAGTCTGGGAGTGTGATGCTCTCACTACACTTCGCCCCACTTTCAAACCACCTGTAAAAGGCTCTTTCACCTGGCCTGAATGGGTTGAAGGAGACTCACGTGACCTATAAAGAATATAAGGATTAGTGAGGGCACAGTGGTCAGCAGCAGGGCCGGTACCAACTACACGGCGCAATCCGCGCTCCTCGACATGAGAGCGGATCTTCAAGGGCATAGAGTTCTTCATGTCCTCGAGTATAATCAGTTCAAGCAAACTGTCATAATCAAGGATCGTTAGCTCACTCTCAACCCATTTACGACATAGAAGCTGCTTTTGTCATATGAACTTTACAAATGATTGTTCATTGGCCTTTCGACAGTTGCGAAATTCTTGTCTATACGCTTCAGATACTTTTTTGTCAACATTCAAGGGCCTATCTGGGCTTGTAGCACTTATCACATGCTGCCCTTGCTAGGCGATCAGCATGATCAAGTTTAGTGATTCCAACACAAAATGTATAACGTTGCCCCGTTCCTTAGCACGATGTACATTTATTCTTATATCATTTACGATATTTCCAGCACCTTTATCAAGAGTGTTCAGACCCTGGAGAGCACTCTGCGAGTCGCAAAAAATTGCTCCTGAGCCTTGAGTTAACAGAAACTCTGTGACTATGAGTATTCCTGCCAACTCAGTTTCCGTAGTGCTCGCCCAGTCATGAACCGTCCTACAATCTTGGTGCTGCAAAATAAGCACATCCTGCTCTGCTTTCAGACTGTAAGGATCCATCAGTGTAGTACTCAGTCATTATTCAGAGTTCCAAAATACTCATTAATGGTTGCAAGGGCGTGTAGCTTATATATAGCTGGTGAAACTGTGTCTTTTTTTAGGGACATTAGCATAAAATGCGTTCAATGTCGACATTTTCCACGGTGGAATAGAACGTCCATATGGGGACCTACCCAAGGACATATTTAATTGGTGTATGAATTTGTATGCCACTTGCATTCATGAATTTGAGTATGACTTAGTATTGTTATGCAAAGTTGGATGCTCTGTCTTATGTTTAAGTTACCTTTGGGACATTGTAATATAGAGGGGTTCTTTAATAGCTTTGACACCAAATATAGTATTAATGTATGATATTCTTTCGTAAATAGATGGCAAGTTGAGTTCCGTTCTCCTTTTCACAATCCTCGTTGTTTTGGAAGCACCGAGAATGATCCTCATGGCTGCATTCTGTACAATTTCTAGACAAGTTAACTCTGATTCCCTAAATGAGGTAAAGTGTATGGCATGGTAATCTTCGACTAACCGTATGTATGACAGGTAAAAGAGTCATGCAATGTTAACATTGACACCATGTTCTCTGCCAACAAGAGTCTAGAGTGGCTTCAGCCGCTCCCCCAGTCTTTTCTTCAGGTTCATAATGAGTTTTGTGTCGTTAACAGTCACCCCGAGATACTTGTATTTGTTGCAGAGATCTAGCTTAATGTCATCTATATGATGTCACAGTCCACACGCGGCTCAGCGGGGGATTCCCCGGTGCGGCCTGCGGTCAACCGTGAGTGAGGGTGAGGGTCGGTGGGCTCGGCTGGAGGGGAGGGGAGGGGATGGCGCGTCCTCGCTGTCCACAGAGGTTGCAAGTGGAGTGGAGAATTTGAAGCCCGGAATTCCCTCTGTGAAGAACATCATCATCTCGTTGACCTTCCCAACCAGTTCCGCGACCTTGACATACATATCGGAATCTTCAGCACCCCTACTCCCCGGCAACTGCGGGAAGTCTCGGCTGCTGGTGACGTCATGGCGGGCACGGTCGGCCGCTCCCCCGGCACGCTGGTCACTGGTTAGGCTGGGAGGCGTCGGCTGGTCTCTCACTATCTCCGCCGATGCCACAGGGGGAGGTGGGGGACACTAGGCCAGGGAGGGTGGTGCACCCCCCTGCCAGGCAGTCACACCTGCCTTCCCACATCTGAAGCATGATGGGATGAAAGCAGTGGCAGCTGTAGCACTCTCTTGCCTTTACAATATTGCGAGGTATCATACAAATTAAACGAAAACTGCTGGGAGGATTCCGTAGGGTTTTCGACTCTCAGAATGTTATTTTGTCAATTATCTCATTTGTTTCACTTAAATCCTATATTACTAGTGCCCTAAAGTTTAATATTTATCTGTTTTTGTACCTCATTTTTTCATTGCGTTTATTATTAGTATTAATATTACAACTATACTGTCTGATCCTTTTTAAAATCCTGTTTGACCTACAGCAGCAGTTCTTAATCTAGGGTCCGTTAATGGGCCTAATGGGGACCATGAAGATCAGATAGAAAATGGTGATTTCTGTTCTCTACATTATTGTATTTTTTGTTTAGAGCGTTTGCTTTATTCGTACATTGTGAATATCACAAACTGTATGAGGCAATAATTTTTCAATAAAAGTACAAAAATACATTCTTTGCATGCATTATGTGTTTGTGCATGTTTCTTGGATGGGGCACCATAATTTTCACCAGATTCGAAGAGGGGATCGTGACTTTAAAAAGGCTAAGAACCTATCCCTGACCTAGAATGCGCTACGACAGTCGCTCCCCTACGTCATTTTTATCGAGACAAAGAGTCTTATTCTCTACTTTTGCAATTGAAAAGTCAGAGTATCTCTTCCGGTACTGTCTGACGACTTCATATTTTTTTATTGCCCTTTCTATTTCGTATACCAGAAGTTCTAGCATGGAACACACTTTTACAAGTACAAATGGTCATAATCCAACTCATTTTATTATGTTTCCATTGTATATCATATTCAACTTTTAGGACAGATTTACACATTGCAGACGGGATAGTTAGCAGCGGTACACATACATTAGTTAGTAGCTGATGTGACTTAAGAATTGCATTGTTTTTATACCTGATTTTTGTTATTTATCTACGGGAAGATTTTCTTTTTCAAAGATACATTATATGATGTCATTCACACAAACACCACTACGTGCAAACAAATGATATATATGTGTGTATGTCGTCATTCACTTTAAAAACAAATAATTTAATTTCCTTTGCTGAGCGAATGGGTCACGAGGCATACAAAGTTGCTAAGGTTCAAACTTGGGAATATCCGCTTCTTAAGATTTCTTTGTTTAGAGTGAGAAAAGCGGCCACATAATCCCGACTTTAGGTCATGAAAAAGGTAATTCAGGTCAAAGTAGGTACGATGTCTGGAAAAAAAAAAGATTACCCGTTTCTAATTCTAATATGCTTCTGTGTATTTTTCTATATTTCATATTTTTTCTAGCCTGCTATGATTTATTTTGTATCAATTTCCCCTGGAAAAGTGTTCAATAAGTTTCTG
>BOPN01000324.1:359588-364588 GCA_017312705.2 Penaeus japonicus | reverse complement strand
ACCTTAAGCATCAAGGGCTCGTATGAACACACGCCTAACAGTACACGGCGCTAACGGAGCACTTCTTGGATGATCAGTCATGCTGTTCAAACTGTTTTTTGCGCCTTGTTCCTTCGACAGTTGGTCACAGAATTGTTAGCCAGTCGGCCACTGGAACACAGCCATTGTAAAATATATGTTTCAGTAGATTAGAAATGTGACGTACTTATAAAACAAGATTTCGTAAAAGGAATATCAAGCCTAATAAAATGTCTTAGATATGTATGTGTCTTTTTATGTTATATATATATATATATATATGTATATATATATATATACATATGTATATATATACATATATATATATATATATATATATATATATATATATATATATATATATATATATATATATATATATATATATATATATATATACACTGTATACATATATATATAATATATACATATATACATATATATATATATATAATACATAATATACATATATAATACATAATAAATACATATATAATACATAATAAATACATACATACATCCATAAATATATATATATATATATATATATATATATATATATATATTCATTTATTTATTCCCAAGATAAATGAGGCAACTCGTCCACAAAGCCTGCGGTTTTGTACACCATACTTCACTAACTCCAGCTTCTTTTACAAATCACAGGGGCAGCTCTAACATGTATTTGATCAATTAAGCGCAAATGGCAGTATTTATATTCCTTGCTACAAAAAAAGCAAAATATACACGGCCATGGAAAATATCTTATAAATATGTATATTACATCAGTATATCCAGAAAAGGTGGCGTTTCTAATGACCTACTTAAATATTGTGTCTCTTTAGCTGTCAATAAAAGTTTCGGGATGTTAAACAGTTCATGTGTATAATGCTGCGTTATATATAAAGGAAATGCTTTTCCGCATCAACATGTCCATTGCTAGGTCAGCAAACTAAATTGCCTAGTAAAGTTTTAGCAACATAATATCTCTTTTTCGAGATTTAAAAATTGTCTCACGAGTTCTCCAACCACAAAGTTCTTCAGCCATGACTGGGGGAAATATTGTAAATGACATCTGCATGAATGATAACTGTACTAGGGAACACGATTATATTTTTTTAAAAACTTTGGAATTCTCTCGTGTGGTTACCTGACTCCGCCCAACTTGGGCCACAGACAATGCGCAGTTTATTGAACAACCACTTATTCAAGAATTCTCATGAGCTCTAGGAAGGAATCTCGAACCTCAAAAAGCTAAATAAAAATAGCTGGCACTGTAATCAAATTAACAGCTACGATAAGATTAAGATACCGATTTTCATTCAAGTTTAGTAGACAAAGACGAATTTAGAAACAAAATGTAAACTATGCAACAGCTTCAGAAACTTTTGTTTTTCAGTGTTTACGACCGTATGCTTAGGCAGCGTGGCAGATACCGAACAAAAAAGATAATAATCTTTTCTCCTTTAATACGCACACACATATCGACATAGATAAATATACATTTCAGACACAGAGATACACACACACACACACACACACATATATATATGCACTACTGGTCAAAATTAATTAGCCACCCTGAGAGAATGAAGGTAGCCAGAACAAAAGCATCCAAGAGATCTTAAAGAAGCACAAATGATTATTGGGTGGAATAAACCATCAATCATCTATATTTTTACCATGACTCTTGTAAACAAGCCTTAAAAAAGAAACAAATAATGGAATGAAGCACTGCCGTAGTCTTATCACCCTGATATCAAAACGTGAAGTTTCCTCTTCATTATTTCGCTAAATACGGTTATCTTTCATGTAGATAGATATGTGCAAACTTATCGGTGTGTGCTTTCAATGTTCCTATACATGCAACTGTAACCGATCCACCAATATCATTAATCTGTATAAGATTTTGATGATAGTTTGATTTCACATCGGGAAAAGGATGTGATAAAATGAAATGTTGTTTCATATTCTAAATCGAACGTGTATTTTCGCCTCCAGTGAAAATTTTCGATTGTAACTTTGAAATGGCCACAAAAATCGACCCTGCATCCATCCCACAAATATTTTAATTGTTAGTGCCGACTAGTACATGATACATGCTAATGAAATAATGATATTAGTGATGATAATAATAATAATGATATTAGTGATGATAATAATAATAATGATATTAGTGATGATAATAATAATAATGATATTAGTGATGATAATAATGATAATGATATTAGTGATGATAATAATAATAATGATATTAGTGATGATAATAATAAAATGGTAATGATGAAGATAAGAATAAGAAGATGAAGGCAATTATTTACAATTCAACATCAACTATAAAAAGTTGTGAAAAGTGAGGAAGTAATCCGATCGAGGGCGGAGCAGTAATTACGACTTGCCCTTCATATTGGGATTAAGATATTTTTTTTCATCTCAAAAGTAACCTGATTCAGTATTTAGAAATAAATAATTACTGAAAACGTGATTTCTTGTTTCCTTAGAAAAAGAAACTCATGGCTGGGTATCCTTGGATGTTCAACATAAAACCAAAAGTAAGGTTTATACCCAAAAACAATTATTTCTACTCTCATAGTTTTTACGCAGTATCACTAATAGTGAAATCGCAAATTTCCTGCTTTTTTCACAAATATAGATTTTTATCGCTCTGTAATATTATACTCTCCCAAAGTAGAGTTTGGTTTAGTTGTGTATTGAATGCGCGTATGCGTCTACCTCCTTTGTTTCCTCTAAGACAATGGTTCTTAACCCTTTGTATACCATACTCATAAAGTCGGTATATAACAATGAGACTCTTTGCTGTTCAGCTTAATATATTACAAGATGGGATGGTCCTCAGACTTACATATTCGTGCAATTGTAGATAATTCCACATAAATTTTCGCTGGACGTGGACAGTGATGTGTCACGGTCCCTCGAAAGCTTTTCACGGAAACCTGTAGATCCGCGGAACACAGGTTGAGAACCACTGCTCTAAGACATCTTTAAGTGTTATTATATTAAAACTTAGATGTAACCTGAACTCAGATACAAGTTATATCCACAGTATCAACAGGGTTTATAATGAAATTTTCAGTTTGAAGTTGATCACTCTATTAGATTAAACATTTTATATCGAGAATTATACAACAATCATCTAATATTTTTTCAGGGAAAATAGTTGTGGCACCAGTAAAAATGTATATGCAATTGTGATAGTGTGCATATACGTACAGGGATAACATACACATATACTGGAAATTTCACGTAATTTATTTTTGTCACAGGTGAATTGTTTTTTACAGGACATTGCATTGCTTTCCTTTCTCGTCAAATGGATTATTTTGTTATCCTCAGTATCTTCATTCTCATTTTTAGTACAATTTTTATTTTACTTGAGATTATTCTTGCTATCATTGTTATTGCTATCACTACTTCATTATATTCTAGAGTATTGTTTTGATGACAGCTGATATTTACTAGAGTAAGTTGATGGCTTTGCAACTGATTTTTTTTCTAAAATGATAATATCATTGATATTGTATCATATGTTTATTATTGTTGTTGTCTAAAAGAGGGAAGACAGAGTGTGTGAGAGAGAGAATAAAAACGATAGAGATGTATGACTATGTTGGTCGATGTAAACGGGGTCATATGAAATATCAAACTATATATCAACATTTATTTACACATTTAGATAAAATGCATCCTAATGATTGACTAGAGTTTCACCGGATGAAGTCACCGCATGACGAGGTGAACGACACATGACGGGGAACGACGACTAGACGCGGTCGTGGCCAGAGGGCGCTGCGCAACGCATGTCCTCGTAGGCCGACATGAGGGTGATGAGCTGGTGCTTGGAAGGAGGCTGTTTAGCCGTGTATTTACACAGCAGGCACGAGGTCATCAGGCATCAAGTTCATGGTTTCTGATCGATGAGTACGAAAGTGGAAAGATTGCGTTGCGCGCACGTCACTCTGTGGTTAGTACTGACCTGATCAACGTTTATGGTCTAATTAATGTGAGAGTAGTTCATGTGGCCATGACCACTCATAAAAATGTAATGGAAACCTTATGGAGGTCATCTTAGGTCAGAGTAGGTACGATGGGCGGGCAAGTCATAATCGCTTGACCTTTTACCTCTGATTCCCCGTTCCTGTCTGTACAGTGTATCAGGATACTTTACAGGTAATGGGGTTCAATTAAGTGCACTTTATAGTTTTACTGACGCCTGGGACGCTATTTCTAAAAAATTCCTCTTCAATGACATTTAGGAATTAACATAAGCACATTGAATTCACTAGAAGAGCAGTATATAGGGTTGCAGCCAAAGGAGAAGCGCTAAACATGATTATTATTGTTTGCTTTAAATTGTAATTAGATAATTAGATGAATAGATAATGTATATAAAAATCAGATCTGCTGCCTATTGTTCTCATCCTTTTATATGATTTCAGAGCTTAAATGACCCCAGGTTGCTGCTAACTCCGGTGACTTCCTGCCAAGGGTCTGGAAGGGCGGAGCAGTGATTACGACTTGCCCGCCCATCGTACCTACTTTGACCTGAGATACCCTGTAAGGGACCCAAAGCCGGGATTATGTGACCGCATTTCTCACCTTAGACAAAGGACTCTAAAGGAATTGCAGGTAGTTAAATCACCGATTTTTTTTTTTATATTCATGTGATCTTCAGCATCGTGGGATCGTATGAACACATGCCTAACAGCACGCGGTGCCAATACACCTTTTCTTGGTAGAGCATACATATTCTTAAACTCTGTTTTTTGCACCTTGTTCCTTCGACATAATCTTGGTCATATAATTGTTAGTAAACACACACTCTGGCACTGGAACACATGAACTGTAATATATAATTCAATATCATAATACTCACGGTATATTTCTATTAAAATGTAACATCTATTTATATTTCAATACAAATACGGAAATATGATATCTGAACAATCGGTAGAGTGGTATCT
>BOPN01000324.1:334588-354588 GCA_017312705.2 Penaeus japonicus | reverse complement strand
GCGTGTGTTAATGTGTGTGTGTGTATGTATGTATGTATGTATGTATGTATATATATACATATCTATCTGTGTGTTGTCGGTTAGATATCTATAATCCGTGCGATATATGATTTTGTTTTGTGTTTAGAAAGCATTTATTTTTTCTATATCTGTTATAAAGAGCTTGGTTATATCGAATTCATCTTATTCAATTCACGAAAATGATTGATGTGACCCAGCATATTTATTAACGAAAATATTAATTAACTAAGGTCTCAAAATCCGAACGTAGCAATGTTTCGGTGACCGATTCGAGCGCGCTTCTTGGTCGACTCGCCTCAGCGCCACCTGGCCTTCAGTCAAGCCACTCCGCCATTTTTGTACCGCACGAGTTTTGTGTCTCTGCCTGTGGTCATTCTCGGTCAAGTATTTTCATTCTTACTGTTTTACTATTCTAGGATGTATTACAATAGGAGCAGGTTTTTAATTTGGCTTTTTCTGATATTTATATAGAATGATGTTATTTTGATAAATACTGGTTTTGCTAAGGGTACCAAATAATACCCTAGACTTGAATCTTCCATAACAAATGGGGATCTCGGTGAACCATTACGGACCTAACTGGTCGTCAGAACGGGCGGTCTACGACTCTAGCGGCACCGGCTAAAAGTTTAAGGGACCCGGAAAGTGTTTTTTCCGCCCCCTGGGTAGCGCAGACTAGCCCAAGTAATAATTTTCCATAAATCTATCATAAAATGCGGGTTTAGGCTGAGTTTGGAACCCTGTAGTTCTGAAGCTAGCGCCGTTACAGCCATAATAGTTCATGATTGTGTGCGCGCTTCAACTGTGAGCAGATCCCGATGTCACGTCATGTAAGCATTGACACCCGACTTTTAGGCCTAATCGGTGCCGTCATGTACGCACACACGCAATGGGTTAACATTAAATATATGTTAGTTTACGCCACTTTTGATGTTTTGCATATTAGGCATGAACACAATGCCAGTGTCAAATGATTGATGTCAGTGTTGTCAGCGTGTTTGTTTAAACAGAAAAATATTAGAGCATTAGATACTTACCGTATTATTTACAAATTGAATTTCACATATTTTTAACAATTGTGTAAGTTATTGTGCTATTCAACATAAATGAGTTCATATGCGAGCCTTCTCTTGATTTGTTAGTGAATGCCCCTCTTTAAAAAAGAAAAAGACGATTGGGAAGCACTTCCTAGTCACTATGAAGTTGAAATTAGAGCTTGTATGACCGAAACCGTAATCAAAAGGGGTATAGGTCAAGTTTAGGACAACATTAAGATACAAGGGAAATAGTACATGTAGTCGATAGAACGAAAATTATGATAATTTTCATTCAGAGCACTTCCTCCGCAGACTTAACAAAGAAGTTATTCAACAGGTTTGATACAACATTTTTCAAAGTCGCTCACGATGTTAATAGTACGATTTCAAACTTTGACCGCATAGCTCATTTGTAGTATGTCTCAACTTGTTCGTGTGTTACTACGGCATTGTAAAAACTATTAATCCTGGTTGAAAGTGTCTTTCTTTTCACGTTTATATATTTCGCCCATTATATTTAGAAAAGAAAGTCATTTCCATCAAATTTTCATGATTTTCTTTAATAATTTTCAATAAACTGTGGATGATGTGCATATTCGTTACCGGGCGATTTGACAGTTCCTCGGCCGTCGTTCCTTGAGGGGCGCCGGGGAGAGTCGTTTTGTCTTCATTGTTATTTCTATTATCGGGCATAAAGGGACATTAGTATCCGTCTCGGTGTAATATCAGAGCCCATAAATTACCTCAAGTGTTGAAATTATGCATTTTGATGGAAGGAATCGAGAGGAAAACCCGGAACCGAAGGGAGGTGTAATATTGTTTTTTTCTATATACGAAGGTATGTGGTTTTCTGACAGTAAATCACATGCTGAAACAAACGTATCAACAGCGAGGCAATAGCTATCATTATTCAAGGTCCACTCCCCTGGGAGTCCAGAGGGCAGAGCATGGTTAGAATGCAATATATGTATTACCACCGGGTTTGCCGAAAGTGTGTTCGAATTTTTTAAAGTTGGCGCTTCGGTTCGTAGATCGTGGTTAATGACGAGCACAGCCGATTTTAAAAAGTTTTTGTTGCTTTTTGCGTGCTTATATTACATATTTACATTTAAGCTTATTTCATCCTATAATTTTCCTGATATACTTCATACCCTCCCCTACTATTGGGACTTCAACAATTCCAGAAACAGTCATTTGCGGTGGAAAACTTTCGATGGCTGTACGAAGCTGGACATTTACCAGCACTGGTCCGTGATGACCAAAACGGCTTTTACTAGACAAGCTGCGAGTGTGTTCGCTTTATTTACCAAAAGAGGTGGAAAATCTTGCCAACATGGGCGCGACCAAAACACACACAGATAATGATGGTAATACAGTAATGGTATATTTTAAGAATCGGTTGTCAGCGATGTTCATATATAGTCGAGATACTGCGCGCTTACACACCTGGACCCCACAATCGGGGTCCCTTTTTTAAAGCACTTCATGCTTCGGGACATATTTCGTTTGCTAAATCTTAACCCAATTACCAACCTAACTTTGCCTTCTTTTGAATTAAACCCTAGTCAAGAGGGGGGGGGGGCTTCGCCCCTTCCGGACGCCCCTAATTAGGGCACTTCGTGCATCATACCTTGTGCAAAATACCTCGAAAACCACCATCCTTGCCCTAAAATTCAAACATGGCTTGGGATAACCTGTGCCTGGAAACACCGAAAAATTACCTGCATGCGCTGTTATGTTCTTTCGATATATGGCGCAATATTCCCCATTGTGTACAGTATAATTATAGTGCCCTCTATTGAGTGGTCGTGTCATTATTTTCCTAGTTTCCTATCCCGAGGAATATATGAATTGAAGTCGCAGTTGCTGTCATCATGACGCAGTATGAGGGTTATTCGTGGTCGCAACATTTTCATCTATATAACTAATTACGTATCATAAGTATCACGAAGTGCCCTGAATAGGGGAGGTCCACAGGGGGTCCACAAAGGCTGACTTCAAAACTAGGCAAAGTGAGGTAGATAATTGGGTCAAGATTTTGCATACGAAATATGCCCCGAAGTAAGACGAGGTAGCACGAAGTGCCTTAAGAAAGGGGGGTCCAGGAAGTGGAGAAGCCCCCCTGGCTAGGGCTAACTTCAAAACTAGGCAAAGTTAGGTGGGTAATTAGGTCAAGATTTTGCATACGAAATATGTCCGGAATTCATATTTTACCCCGCAATTTCCCTGATCTACTTCATGCCCTCCCCTACTATCGGGACCCAGATTGTGGGGCCAAGGGGTGTAATCGCGCATTATCTCCACTATATATAAATAGTAGAGATTGAGAGGAATCCATCGATACCACTTTTGTGGTATTTAGTAACGCGGCGTTATTCGGAAAATTTACCAACATAATCAAACAAGTTCCTAATTTTCAGTGAAAAATCTTTCAGATGTCCAGGATGTCATGAAAGAATAATTTGACAAGAAGGCTTAAATAGGAGGATATAATCGGGAGAATTCGTGTTACTTTTGTTTCTTTCGAAAATCCATTGCTGTCAAAAGTAGTTTGGTACTTGTAGAGTAAAAGAAAAAAAAAGAGATGAATATTAAGATATAAATTTAACTGTAGAAGAGAGCGTCTAGCCTTATTATAGTACTGCTGGAACATATGGTGATAGTTGTAACATCAAATTCAGACAAGTTTTGTATAGATTATCCTAAGAAACTGCAACAGTGACATTTTGACTAATCTTGACTCAAAATTGCAGCAATTCTTAACTCGTCAGTCTGCAGAGTTGGCGCTTCTCTTGACTGAGTTCTGGTGTGTGTCGTGATGTCCCGAGACCATGCAGAGGTGAGAAGCACGATATCGTCTTGGCCAAGGGCTCGGCGACTATGAACCAATCATTATCGGATGAGTCCTCAGAAGCGAAGAAAGTTTGGGAAGAGGTGGACTTCCTCCTTACTAACGGACTTGCTGAAACGAGCGACAGCGAATGGGCACCACTTTGCTTGCTCGTCCCAAGGCTGACGATTCCTATCCACTGCAGCACTTGGATGATGCCATCGACGACATCGGCAGGGTCAACTTCATGAAAATTGACTTGGAAGGGTACGATCAGGTGGATCAGACTGAGAACGCCGTAAGAATATCCGCCTTCGTCACTCCAGACGGTCTCTACAAGGTCATGCCACTTGGGTTGAGGAATGTTCCAGAAACTTTCCGGATGTTGATCTACGGTGTCATTCGAGACCTGGCGAGTGTTCAAGCATACCTGGACGACCAGGCCATAACGTCGGAATCGTGGGCTGAACAACTCAAGCGATTTCGAGCTTTGTTTTAACGACTCGCTGAAGATGAGATGACGATCAACCAGGCGAAGAACCGTGCCAAGATCATCTTCCTCGGTCACATGATTGGCAGAGGAATAGTTGCACCCGTCACCGACAAAATGGAAGCAATCCTGCAGTATCTAGTCCCGAATGATTACAAGTCTCCACACCGCTTCCTTGGAATGGCTGGCTACTATAGGAGGTTCTGTTCTGATTTTGCACGCGTGACTGTCCCTCTGAAAGACTTGATTAGGCCCAAGAAGCAGTTTACATGGATGTCAGTGTGTCAAGAATCATTTGAGAAAAACGAGCCATGCTTACACCATTTTCAGTTTTGACATCACCAGATTTTGAGAAACCATTCTACCTGCATGTCAGTGCGAGTGACAGTGAAGCTGAAGCTGTGCCGTTGCAGGCTGACCCGGACGACATACTTCTACCTGCCAGTTACTATTCGTCCAAGTTTAATTAAGAACCATCAGAAAAGTTACTCGACTATTGAAAAGGAACTTCTCTCCTTGTTGGCACTAGAAAAAAGATCAAGTTTATTTGAATAATGCAACATTCCCCATAACTGTCTACATAGATCATATTTCTTTTTAATGAAAACGCGAAATCAACGGATAATGAGATGGACTTTCATAAATAAAACTCATTAAGGGGAAAGGTGATGTTTTAGCTAACACACTTTCAAAAGTATAATGATGAATCTAGACGAAAATTGCTTTTAAATTTCGCGTAAGGGTGTGTGTTATGGGTTGACTAAGCATTTATAATTAGTGTAATGTATGACGATCTTGTTTTATGTTCAGATAGTATTTCTTTACTTTTCTCCATTATTATGAGTTTGATTATATATCTAAAATAATTTTACGAAAATGATTGATGATAATTTGCATATTGTTGAATGTTAATTAACTAAGGTCTCGAAATCTGAACCGACTTATGATTTGGTGGCAGACTCGCCTCAGTGCCACCGGTCACAACACCCCGCCATTTTTGTCTCTCTGCCTGTGATCACTCAGGCCAAGTATTTTCATTTATATTATGTTTGTTTCTTTCTATTCTAGGATGCGTTAAGATAGAGGTAGGATTCATTGCCTTTTCCGAGATATATTCATGTGTATGTATTTAAAATATGTATATAGAATTAAAAATGCAATTTTGTCAGTACTTTTTTTTTCACCAGGACACGCTAAATACTGCTGCTGTGGGCGCTAAATAATACCCTAGACTTGAATGTCCCTCAATTAAACTCAACAATTGAAAGAATGTTACAGCTCTTTCGAAGTTGTCTAGGTTAAAGATAATATTAAAGAAGTCTCTTTTAAGCATCATTATACCAATTTTTGGAACTTGAATCATTCGTTTTCATTTAGACACCTGACTCAGCAAAAAAGGTCCAAATTATCATTTACAAAAGGAATCTATTTTTTACTATTCATACGAAAAAAGGGCGAAGGGCAAAATCGTTTTTAGGATATTGTGTATTAAAATTGGCTAGTTTTGTGACCTTTTGGGGATACCTAATCTGCGGGCGACGCCCCCCCCCCCCCCAAAAAAAAAAAAAAAAAATAAAAAAAAGAAATAAAAAAATACACAATAAATAAAGAAATAAAATAAAAAATAAAAATGTTAAATCAATGACGCAGTATAGTGTTAGGGTTTCCCGAAGAAACTAAAGAACGATTTCTAAAAATTTTAATTCTTTGTATCATCTCCATACTTTTTTCTTGTGTACCTACAATAACAAAAAGATTCAACAACGATTCAACCACAATGTCGATATATGAGACATTGCATTGCGCAGCGCCCTCATACCCTATCGTGATTACTCGATCATAAAATATTTCGGAATATTTAGCAACTATAGTGTTTCACTGAATCTTAAGAAATTATAAGTAGACAAATGACCATGAATATATAGATTGGTGTAGTGTAACCATAATCAAACTAGACCTGTGTTTTACTCCTATTCTTTTAGGTCAAATATAAATCCAATCTGTTAATCGCCTCGAGTGACTCCCGAAACATGCACCAGTGTCCTTGGACTGGATTGGAGTGTTATGTAATATTTCAATAAATAGTTTGGATATTTTTCATGAATACTAGATAATGAACATATATTCGTCGAGGGAGTAATTCTTACATTGCCTGTTTCTTGAGTGATGATGTAAATTTAAATTATTTTAAAGCTTTACTACCACTCTCGAGAGGATGTTTAAGTGTAGACTGCATCCCAAATGATCGAATGCAGCATATTCATGTTTCTTTGTTTTGTACCAAATTTATAAACTAAAATAATTGAGACCAAGCTTAAAGTACAATAGGCAGTACAATACGGATTGCATACGTCCAGCGTAACCCTTGCAGTAACCCTGATAAGAGTATACAAAGGGGTCAAAGGAAAAGCCACTGTGACGGAGTCCTTAGTTGTTAATATTGGCCAGCACACCATGGGCCATTTCTAGACTTCTCTGTTACCGACATTGTAGATATTCGATATGTGAGTGGATGTTCTGCATTCAGTCTATTCGTGGATTTTCATCAACATATGGGCTATATTTAGTTTTTCCAAACTTTGCCTGTTGTCTATTGTACTTTGCATTTAGCCTCATTTGTTTCTGCTTAGTTTATATTTGCTATTAGACAAAGAATAATGCATATGCTACATTCCATTTTGACTGGAATGTGATACTTATTCTAACTTCTATATACTGCTTTAAATGCATTGAAAGTTCTGTTCCCAATGCACACTCATATCATACAGAACATTATTAACTGTTAGCACACGTAGTTTGGCTATACGGAAATCAACCCGAACATTCCAATACGATTCATGGCTATGGCTTTATGAGAGGGTAGTTTGCCTGAAAAACTGGTTATTTTGTTAGTCCTTGTTTTTTTTGCTTTTATCTCAACCGAAGTTAATCACCTTCGTGTGAATGTCCTGCGACATAAGGTAACGATATCCGCCGTGGAATACAGATGGACACTTGATTCCATTATCGGTTTTCGAAGCAAATATCGTAATCGTGGACCATGCTTACTGAGACTAAAATTACCATTTTTGCTGCTATATCATCAAATTGTCATCAGATAAGTGGCGATAGGTATATCTGGTTAACTTTTAACATATCAGTTTGCATACGGACTCTGCCATGCGAGGCCACAGATATTTTAACTTTGGTGGGAGTGGGTCATCGGTCCCGAAAAGTATAAAAGCCCGTTAAAACAAAATTATTTTTTGAAGTCCTCTCTAACATCAATGTCATATTAACGATAAATCAAGATAAAAATCGGCACTCTTTATTTTCATCATGTATATCAATTTAGGTTTACATAGCGAGCTGCTATACTTTTAGGGACCATGAATCACTCCCACCAAAGGTTATCTATGGCCTCGCATGAGACAGGGTCCGTATTCAATCTCTAGGGGTACCGTTGTAAAACCCGTTTTTTCTATGGAAATAATCCCCCTTTTGCCATTTCTGCCTTTTTACCACTTGCGTTTTCCTGAAAGGGTTATTACACGGGCCTTGATGCCCTGCTGGAATTTCGATCTAGGATGCCCACGGTGGTTACGTACGTACTGTATTCTGGGATTACATGGCAACTGTACCTCCCGTTCTTCCTAGTGCGGGTTGACCGGAGACTGGTACAGACGGAGACAAATCATATTCCGCCTTCGTCCTCACCGTGTCTCCACGTAGCAGGAAGGAAGGGGGGAGGGAGCGGTGGGAGATGTTGGCCGGGAGGGGTGGACCTCCTCAAAATGGAGGTTTCAAAGCGGGGCTCCTTTGTTCTAGGTTTTCAAGCTGTAGCAATGCAATGTACCAATGGACAGTTAGCTAGTGCGGTACCCGTTCAATTATGTGCACGCTGAATGTAAGTAAAGGCGCTCGCTCTCACTGTGTGTCATATATGTTTTGATCAGAGTTTGGATCATCTCGAAGAGTCAAGTGGTCATGTATATTTACAGTATCTTTTATTATCAATTCATACTTATTAAAATATATTTGATCTATGAATCGATGGCTCTGCCCTCGACAAAGACTCGTAATCATAAATAAAAAGCAAAGGGTTCGATCTTTCACCCCCTCCCTACTCTCCCACCCCTTCTCCTGTGACTCGCATCCCGTCTAACCTGCCGCGCGGAGGGGCCACGCGGGGCGGCGACGGGAGGAGGGAATAGGATTCTTGTCCTGATTCTAAATATGTCATAATATTTACTTTCTTGGTTCGAATGAATTTCTAACAGTTACCCCCATAAGCGTTAAATGCACAACACCCGCATACAAACAAACAATGAAATGAACAACTATTTCGTATTTGTATAAGAAAAATCTAGTACTGGCTATTTCATATACAAAAAGTACATAAATGACAGCACTTCCAATAAGTGACCAAAAAAAATAATCCACGCAGTCCCGCGTGATAACCCCTTAAATATCAAACATTTGTTTTAGATCTCTACAATCCAGAATTTTAGTATAATCATTATTAATGATTCTGCGTTTTTGTTATTTTTAAATGGTGGACCCATAATACCAAAGGGAGGACAGGGCATGGACGAGAATTAAGGCAAGGAGGCATGGGGGGAGATGCGAGTGCAAGAAACAAAACGAAGGAATGGAGATGGACGAAAAGAGCGCGTTAGGAATCGTGAAAGACTTCTGGCATACCCCAGACACTGACACTGCGGTTTTACTTCCTCTGCTTGGGAGCTTTCCAGTGGAGTGTCCCCGAGCCATTCTGAAATATCTTTTATGCGAGTTCATTGCTGAGGCAAAATATCTAAACAGATTGCAATTCTATAAAAGAAAAAATACTTTCAATATACAATATTCATTCACAGGCTCTTGACTATAAAAAAAAGTGTCTATCGTGTCAATATCCTGATAAGAAGCTTGAGCTCAACAGTTTTCATAATCGAGTATTTTTCAATATAGATTACGGCCCTTGATGTCCGCTACAAAGAACGGACAGAACTCGCTATTATCATTCTGCTGGAAGCGAAAGCTAGATCTTAAATAGAAACATTGAAATAATCGTTTCTGGATTCAATGAGCGACTGCAAGCAATCTCAAAACTCGGCATAAAAAACTGGAAAATATTCGCCAATCCCTATGTGGGCTCAATCTATTTTCTTCGAGTTCAGAATCAGGCTAGAGGTAGAATACTAACAGTGAAATCAATTGTACAGTTACAGAATGTGGTGCCGTCACGGAATTTCACCGAAAATATCAGCGTTCAAGCAAAAGCAAAGTTTCATTGCCTTCAGCACCAATAATTGGCATGTGGGCAAAGGATACCCTGCAAAGATAAGTCGTTGATCCCGATCATAACCAAGGGTAATATCACACTTTAATCCCAAACCACGAGTTCACTGCCCATCTCAATCATTTGGCATAGTAAGAAAAAATGCTCCGATGCTGGCACTCTGTCCTGCTCAACATCCCGCCGCATCCCACGCAACGACAATCTAAGCCGCAGTTATTGTTCCCTTCACCATAATGTTCTCAGAATTCCCGTAAACTTTCCCAAAATGTGTTTCGGTTCATTATTACTGAGCTAATGTTACTTTTGACGATATGATAGAATAAGAAAAACATTTTGAGATGTTTTGTGGAAAAGCGAAGAACATGTGGAAAACAACATTCTTAAATGTGTACAAGTGCCAGGACTGTCAACCTTAGTTTTAAAGCACAATTCCCTTGCTCTAAGCAATCCCTTACTTCACAACTGATTCATAAACTTAAAGGAAACAACCCTGAAATCTGATCTTCATTTATTTAGGTGATTTTGCCATCGTTATGCTCACATAATACATTCACCCTAGAGGACAGAAGTGGGGAGCAGATGACAACATTGCCTTAGCAGCAAGCCCTCCGAGACACTCCATGCCACCATTTTTATCTACTTGCAATAAATTCTCAGAGGGCTTTGGACAGAATCACGTAACATGGTACCAGAGATTCAACTGATTTCCACATGCGAAATGGATTTTCTTCATTCCATATACCAGCAAGTGTGATTTATAACACTGTAATGAAACAATGATGATATGCAGACTGGAGTCTTGATGAAGAAAAAGTTCTTGGAGACGTATCAAAATGAGTGGAAGGTCTATCAAAGATCTTGAAACAAATGCCAAGGTCATCAGCTGAGAAGACTGGCCATGCACAACTTGATTCTGAGTAATCATGACCCTTTGTGAGTCTAGGTGTGGGGAGTCTTGGTCTACATGGTCTCTCACATTAACCCAGCAGGAAGTTTTCATATCAAATAAGATGGTGAATCTACCCATTCTCTTACAAGTAAATGAAGTATGGCTTCCTTTTTAAAATTTCAACTGTTAAAATGGACAAGAGTGATTCTGTAACACAGCTTGAGTTCTGTATATCTGCTGACTCATTAAGCCCAGTGTGGTGGGAGAGACCACATATTCTCTAGTCATTACAAACCCCAGAGTTGACACTTCCCACAGATTTTATCTACCTTTGTCAACCCTTGGATATGTAATGCATTGGCCTACAAGAACACACATCTTTACTATATATACTTCATTTGAGGCACATGAACAGGCTAAACAAGGCAGGTAAAGCTCATATATGCTTAAGTGAATCACAGTTTAAAGTTACGTCATTATAGTCCTCCAGGAGACTATAATAAGCTGGATGGTGAATAGGGCCATTCCAAAAAGTAAAGCAGACAAAAATAAAATAAAAATTAAAAGGTAAAAGAAAATAGAAACATTGGAATAGTACCCCAAAATCATTTTGTTGTACTTCCCCAGTGAGGTTAAATACCTAGCTTAGCCTGAAATCCTGTAGCACCGAGACAGAGAGAGAAAAAAATAACAATTTGGCAACTATAGCCACTGGACATAGATTGGAAATTAAGGAATATGTTCTTGCAAAACCCATGGAAAGACATCCCCACTGTGTAAGTGCACGGAAAGATGCTCAGTGGTTCTATGCAAAAGCTCGTCATGCTAGTGGTCTTTTAAAAATCCAGATGAACATTGACATTTTTGCTTTTAAGATTTTGTAAATTTTATCAACAGTATGTAAGAAAGGAAGCCCTCTTTCTAAACTATCTACTACAAGTGTGATTTGATATAATATGCTGTGTTAATGTAACATACATTCTACTATTACATGTAGGAAATTCCTATAAATGACAGTTGCCAATCTTTTTAAGATTATTATTTACAAATTCTTTGATTTCTTCCTGTATATAGTGTATTTTGAGCTTCCTATCACACAAATAAACCATGAGTTGTCTTTGTAAAATAGCATCCGAGCAATGCTTTCTCACTTTGCCTTGCCGGCACTAAGGCTTGCATATGTCCTATTATAATTCGTGTAAATCATGACCTCTCTCTAACCAATGACTCATTATAAATCAGACATATGAATATCTTCATGCTATTCACATTAAAAAAAAATGATATGCAAATGTTTTCATAAGGTTAATTTGGAAGGTCAATCAAGCTTCGGATAGTCTCAACACGCACTAGGGTTATTCAGCAGTTTCACAGATTACAAGAGGTCAACATACCATAAAGTGAAACAAAAGAACGACCTCCGATGAGAAGCACTGGAACTCCGGAATTACTCTAGCGTTGATAATTTGCCGAGTCTGGGGGAAGCTTTTAACAAATTAATCCAGGACATATGACGTAAGAGGTACTGCCATCACTAGACACTGTACCACTGGAATACTTGAGCTATCACTGATCAACAGCATTTCCTCTGTGGTCTTTGGACTTTTGAATGATATAAAAAAAAAAAAAAATGTTACCCTAAATTTAGTTATTTGGTAATACCTCTTGTTTTCCAATATAAAATATTTCTAATATAAAGAAAAGGTTGAGACGCTGGAAAGCCCTGCAAAAACTTTAGCAATGCCTTTACAACCTAAAATAGGGGAATAGCTTTCTCAATATTTAATATCTATAACATTTTCAGCAATACAAGCTTTATATATAAATGTAAGACACAGCCATGGGGGGTGCGATATGAGCATTTCCAACCTTTTCTCGGCTCAAGGCAGGAGAGGAGGGGAGAGTTGTTCCCGGCAGTCACTTGGGCACCTTCACCATCAGACAAACTATTGCAAGTTTTCCCACAAGAAAATGAATGACTAATGATATTTTGATCCTATAAAATGCTATAAACAATTTCACGTCTCCATCATGATTTTCATTACTTATACAAAAACTTCCCTTGATATATACAGTGTATCCTCTTAAAAATTAAATTCTCCAGTTTTACCAAAGGTTCATAACAAACCTTGAAAGTTCACATAATTTTTTTTGGACGAACTATATGACTGGTGAAATACTTAGTTTTTCTACTGCCAAAAGTGCCTGGTGTTGCCAGTAAACACCCACAACGTCAAGAGTAATGCTGCAAATAAGAGAAGGCTGGATTTGTGGAGCTGTGGAAACTTCCAGACACCATACTCAAAGATTTCTTTCCCCATTAGATTTCCTGAGGCAGTTCCTAAGCTTTAAAATTTGTGTTTCTATTCCAAAGTTAAAGTGCTGAGTAACTGAAGTTGAAAGCAGAACCTTCTCTTACTTGTTGCAAGGAAATTTCTTTATGACAGTCCAAGACAAGGAAGAGACCATGTCTCAAATAAAAATAAAGGCAAAGTGATAACTTTTGTCTGCAGTTAATTCCCTTTCTCAGCCATGCCTTCGGAAAACACTAAAGTACGTCAAAATGGACAGTGTTACATTAAAATTTATCCCAGGCTCTATACACTGCTGGAGTGCTGCAGGGGTTCACAATATTGAACATTTAATCAGAATAAAGCATTAACATGCAATCAATCTCATGAATCTGCAAATACTCCAGCAAAAGATGCACAAGTCTGCATGGTTTCTAATAACACAAGTAATGATGCCATCAACGCTACTTTAAATGAATTTCACATCATGGACATGAAGTTCCTTCCTTCCAATGTGGAAATTGCTTTCCTGAAATGTCAACAGTTTATTTCTAATAAGGAATGAGATGAAATGATATGAGTAATATACCTCTGCAGTTAGTGTATAGGGGGAAGAAGGGATGAGAAAAAAAGGTAAAATGGTTTGGTTCCTAAGAAAGGGTCATAGGACTATCAGACATATGGTAGTGACCATACATTAAGGTTTCAGAAAGTTAATACCACTTTACACACAAAAATGTTCTGTAAAAGGGTTCTCTAAAACAGGTAATAATCATAATGAAATTATTACAATTAGAACCAATGTACACTGACACAGAAAAAAACAAGCGTAAAAAAGGACTATGTATCATTCTGCACAGCCTACCTGTGCACTTCATTATTATACATCTTTCATTGTAATATTCCTGGAGGAGTTGAGTAAAAATAAAGCCAGCATAAAGAAAACTGCTCACCAATGTTTTATGTAACTCTTTCAACCCTTCCATTTGTGAAATGAAACTGGTCTATTGTATGACTATATCAGTTACACACCAACTCTGAATTTCCCAATACTATATATTGCCTAGAAGGATATATTTCCATGTGCAATGTATGTTGTGCCAATTTAACAATACAGCCCAGGTGTTGAATATTAATATGTTTATTCATATAGCCTTATTTGACACTTGCTTACACCCATGTGAGTACCACATAATATCCATTATAAACAATGTACCCTTATAATTCTCATTAACTTACCCATAATACTATACCTTTGGTTATCATGCTACAAAATTCCCTTAAAATGAAGAAGAAAAAAAACAAACTCAATAATGAAAATAAAAACCTTATAAAAAAATAAAACTGAGTCAATGAAAATCCATTAACTTGCTATTTTTAGTTACCCACTACATTTGTTAATTCCACTTCAGAAAAAACATTGCCTTTTACTCTGAAACCCGTATTTCACTCTTCTATTTCTTTCGGTGTCTCAATTTTCTAGATGTATATATATTTTCTACACTTAAGGACTGTATATGAAATGTTTTCTCTTTCTTTTTCTTCTCTCTTTCATTTTTAGCACAACTGAATTTGTCTTCTAAACAACTTGTATGTCTTGCAGCTCAGATTATTTAAGAAGGCATTTTCCTGGTCAGTGATTGAAGGCCTTATAAACTTACTACACTTTTCTGTTTGCAAAAGAAAAGAACTTTAACATTCTTTTGTTCAGTCTGGTGAGTAATGTTCCTTATCAAGTTTCATCACTAGTGGAAATTTCAGAATTGCATAATCCCAATTCACTGATGGGCATCTTTTCAATGATAACTGATTATATCGTATTCAAGTCACATGAACTCATTAAGAAATATCAACAGCTAAAGATTCATAACAACTTTAGTCATGGTAATTTAACTAACTACTGACTGGCGTAGATGTTAATGCAATATAGAATATTCTCTATAGGCAATAAAATGAACGGTCATCTACCACCAACAATTCTTAGTTAATTCACCATCATCAGGAAATTGTATACCTAGTTGCCAACAGTCACTAAAATCGAAAGCCTCCCTCACTAGTGCTATTATTGTCAAACGCATATTCAGTCTCTGTAGCCTCAGGCACCAGGTTTGGATCTTCTGCATCCTGGAAATATGAAAAAAAATTAATTGAAACTGGATTGTTGTACTATACATATGTAAGCATGCATGCACTCACTCACTCACTCTCTCTCTCTCTCTCCTAGACAAGAGAGAAGTTGTGGTATCGTAGATAGTTACTCACACACACTCACACAAACTCAAACTCACTCAATTTCACTATGTTACTATAAATGTAAATCAATAATACATATATATAGTATAAAAATAAATTACTAGAGCAAAAACAATGAATCTTTTATAATCAAATACAAAGCATTTACTTACATCTTCTGAGAAGTATCTCTCTATAATGCTGTATGCCAACTTATAAATCTCTACATTTTCATGGTTCTGAAGGAATTCTATCTTGTCAAGACCTGAGAAAAAAAAATAGAGCAAATTAATAAGAATATCAAGAAAATTGTGGATATGGCAGATATGTTGATATACTTAAAAACTTAAAATGACACATTTCTTACCTCCACATTCTTCTATCATGTTGGCAACCACCTCCACGTCTTCACCAGCTCGATTTAGGATGTTTGAAATTCCATCTAAAACGACCTGAATGACCTGTGTATCCTTACAGGTAAGCAAGTTACAAAATGGTGGGATTACACCTTGACTTACTAGATGAGCCACCTGTGGAGGAAATTGGAAAGATATTCATAAGCTATATTCTATTTTTAAAAAATCAATTCTATCCAGTCTTCACCAGTCACCATGCAACACTGGTGAATATTGTTTGCATTACTACACAAGCTCAGAAGGGTTTAGCATGTACTAGGGTTTAATAAAAAACCCAAGCCTCATGCATCCCCTCGGCTTAACCATTGTCCTACATTTGCTTAATTACTCTAATCTGAAATTTACTAATCCTAATACTAAGACTCCAGTGATCTGCTGCAACTCCATCGACCTAGCTACCTAATAACCATCCATTCTTCCAAATACTCCAGGTCCAGGGGGCTTTAATCATCGACTATCATCTCAGCATTAAATGCCATATGACAACCTCAGCTGCACTCCTTTTTCATTCAGAATATTAGTTTGGTAATATTCAGAGACCTATGGTTTTCCATTCATACAAACATACATTCCAAATATGGAACCTATGTGATACAGGAAATCAACAAATAAGTAACAATGGTTATGCCTCTTCATCACTGCTTTGTGTGCAATGTCATCTTAAAAAAGAGACATCAAATTTCATAATTCCATGCTTAAATCTTCTCAATGTCTCAAATATTTATGACACTAGAAAAGCCAAGAGCAATACCTGGATGACTCAAACTGTAAGAGAGCGCATCACTCGATAAGTCAGTCAAACAGTCCATAGCACAATACTTCCATACCTGTTGCTTACTACCCGAAATGGTAAGGTTGCTGATGGCCCAAGCTGCTTCCTTCTGCGTCTGGAACTCCCCTTTGCTTAGTTGCAATACAATCATTGGGATAAGACCTGCATCAATTACTGCTTGGACCTGCTGCTTGTTTCCTGCTGTTATGTTGCTTAGGAACCAAACAGCCTCCTAATGTAGCAAGGATATAAGAATAATAATAATAATGATAACATTAATTACACTTATGATAATGATCATAATCAGAATAACAACTTAAAAAAAAAAAAAAAAAAAAAAAAAAAAAATCATATACTTTAACAAAAATAGAAACAAAAAGAAAAAAAGATAAACTATAAAAATTTCAGTTTCTGGGGTGTTTCATAACTTCCCATTATATATGCTTTAAAGAAATATATGCACCAAATATAAGGCGTCTAATTGTATCATATCATGGCAAAAACTAAACTTGAGTAAAAAGTAAATTAAAGAAAGAAAAAGACTTATGGGCCCTTGAAAAGAAACAGTCTACATTATGTTTTATCTCAAGGTAGTGAGATACACACCACTATTATACCACACTTGCCTTATTAATCTTCTCCTTCTGGTGAGTCAAAAGCGCCGGGAAGTGGAACAGTGCTCCGCAGTTCAAGACTACTTGGGTCTGGTCATCAGTACCAGTAACAATATTACCTACAGCTCTTAATGCTGCTGTCTGGACCTATTGGAAATATTTGGAATAGGGCTATATTAATAGATAATATTCCTATGGAATAATTAAAAAGAAGAAAGGAGGAAAGGTGTCCATAAGTGGAGCTACCCTCTAGCCAAATCTCGTGGCTGTTACTCCCTGATCTCAAGAGAGCAATTTAGTGAATTTTATGTATACTCATTTTTTTTTTTTTTTTTAACTAATTCATGCTGAGGCTTATATTTGCGTAATAACGCTTCCACCGGCTAGATAACAGGGCAGGCAGTGACAAAGTATAAGACCTCTCTCCCTGTGTTATGCAGCGCTGTGCCTCTATGAGCTTCATAGGTTTTTGTATTTACTTACATTATTTTCACAAGTGAATAAAATTGTTTACACTACATAAACCATATGCTTTGGAGGAGAGATCAAGATATGATAGGATGTGACCAGGTGGGAGCGAAATATTCACATAATGTGAAATCATGTCATCCGGTGCCAATGGGTTAATTTTTCATATATTTGTATATGTTTGAATATAAGCATGCAACCTCAGATATCATATATTTCAGTGATATAACTCTTCAAAGGCTTATATGATCTTACCTTAACTTCTTTATGGGAAAGCAATGGTATAAGCTTTGGAACAACACCACTGTCTATGACCAGCTGAATATTATTATTACCACCATCCGTAAGGTAACTAAGGGCCCATACTGTGTCCACCAATATCTAAGGAGAATAATAAATACATTAGGAGGTAACATATTTTCCATTCTCTTAATGTGCAACTATCAGTGAAATAGCTGCTATCATTCATTATTCTCATTGTTTCGCAATGAATGTGGAAGAGAAAATGTTGAAAGAGAAAAGAATTAGTTTTGAAAATACACTAGCTTATTATAAGCAGCAAGACTGAAATTAAAATTCTATATTAATAACTAAAAACTGAAATTAGCCATACTTTTCATAAACCTGAATCAAAATAGAAGCATAAATATAAGAAGGAAGACATAGAAGGCAGCAGCTTGCCAAGAAGGTTTTAAACTCATCAAATATCTTACAGAAGTGTCATGGTGATGAATCAAGATATTTAATGCAGGAAGAATCTCCTTTATAGTCTGTTGGGGTGGTGGCGGTTCCTTGTTCCGGCACAGGTTGACAATGACCCATGTAACATTTCGTAAGAATCCAATAGGTATTTCTGGGTTAATGAAGCTAAGAAGTGGCTGGACAACACCCAAGGAGATGACATAGTCTCTTAGTTGTGGCCCATCACCAATTATATTACCTGAAGGTAGATAAAATGTGTAAATTTATATATATATCTATATAATATATATATACACACAGTATGTAATATATATATATATATATATATATATATATATATATATATACATATATACATATATATATATATATATATATACATACATACATACATACATACATACATACATACATACATACATACATACATACATACATACATACATACATACATACATACATACATACATACATACATACATACATACACAGACACAGACACAGACACAGACACAGACACAGACACAGACACAGACACAGACACAGACACAGACACACACACACACACACACACACACACACACACACACACACACACACACACACACACACACACACACACACATACATACACACACACACATACACACACACAGACCATTATACAAACTTAGGAAAATTTATTGCAATGTTTTTATTAAAATTGTCTTCTTATCTAAAGTGAGTTTTTTATATATGAAAAATAAATTACATTTCTTGCCAGGGAAGAAGGGATAATGTCTCCCAAAAAGGATAAGTCGATTCTCTAGCACTTACCTAGTGCCCAAACAGCTTGCTCACAGACATTCTGGCTAGATGACTGAAGTAATTTAAGGAATAGAGGGACAGCTCCAGCATGGACCACTGCCTGAGTTTGCCTGGATGTCCCTGAGGCTATATTAGTCAGGGCCCAGGCCGCTTCGAATTGTAAGGATGGGCTGTCCGGGGAAGATACACTGTTCACGTTATATAACTGTCTACTTGTTGAACTGACAAAGCTCACTGGTAAATAACAGAAATGAAGAGTTTACATATTTAGAATTTTATGGCTTTCCAAATAATAATTCATTGTTGATAAAACATTGCAATCAAAATCTATAGATAAATGGCATTAAAATTCTCATTATTCACTTAAAGATATTACATGAAAATATACATGGGTCGACTCAAATAATAACCACAATATAATGAAAACAGAGATTGGAACTTTAGGAATACTGAATCCTTTCCTCCTTTTTTGATCAGATACCCAAATCCCCCCCCAAAAACCTCCTGCAATTTACTTGTGAGTGCCTTCCAGACATTTGACAAGTATAGGAAGGATTCCAGACTGGATCAGATCATCAATAGGGGGGTTTCTGTCTGAAGAAAGCAGCTTTCGTGCTGCTTGGACTGCAGACAACTGAACTGCTTGATCTTCACTTGCTGCATTAGCTACAATCAATGCCAAATTATCTGCTGTGAGCTGTTTCTCCACATCTTCATCATCTGAAAATAGGAAACAGTCCATTGAAAATCCGGTGTTAATATATGTTAGTTTATATTCTTTTGCACTCTTAACCCATTCACAACGGGATGTATTTTCGCCTACTGCTAACGCCAAGAAGATAACAAACGCGCAATGCTTCGTGCTGGGGTGTTTTCTTGCTGCATGGGCCGCGCTGATCCTCTCAGAGCTTTTATCACCTACCCTATTCTTATGGTTTTCATGAAGGTGTCTACAATGTAAAGGCACGTAAAAAAATATTGCTATGTTCAGAGGAGTTATTTTAGTAAAAAAACATGTTACAGTAATGCCTATCTAGTTTTATTTGATTGAGCTTTGCCTATATTCTTCACTTCTATGTGAAAATACCAATGGAAAGTGGAAGCAATCTCTTAGTCGGGTATGTAAAAACATGTTTTATATATATATAAT
>BOPN01000324.1:322088-329588 GCA_017312705.2 Penaeus japonicus | reverse complement strand
TGCAGACAGAACGAGAGGAGGAAGGTGACTCACACCATGCCCAATGCATACAATGTGACCCTGTGCCAGTATGGATGCCTTTTATTGTGGCACTCACTGTCAAAAGCACAAGTTTCCTACCTCTTCATTTTGGATGGTTATAAGTTTCGTGTTTGTTCATGACAGCACAGAAATACGAAAAAATAAAGTTGTTTTTTTGTCCCCCCTAAAACAGTAATACTTCTATCACATTGAGTGTAAAGAAAAAAAAAATGAGTTGATATGGACCCTGAACTACAATTTTAGTCAACTGCAGAATTGATGGAGCCTGTGATATGACAGATATAAATTTCTAAAAACAGTAAAACACACAAAAAAACAAAACACAAAAATGTCTCTAGCTCTACAATGAGTGACTAAAAGGGAGTGGGAAAAATCAAATTATGTTGCAGAAGCTGCCTCGATCAGAAATAAAACTCATCCTGGAGCCTGTGTAAGCAAATCTATCCCCCGTCGGCAATGGGTTAAGGATTAGCATTGAGTTTATAGTATACAAATCATTGCAAAAATATGCTTTTTAACTTAAAATTCAAAATCTAAAAACAAATCTTGGTTCAGATTTTTCCTTTTTTTCACTTTCTTTAAAATCTAGTAGTACCCCCAAGCTTGTTTGCTGAGTTAAGAGAGCTCTAGGTTCAAGAATCACCAGTCACTTTTTAATCCTCAGAGATCAATAAAGTTCTTTTACTATATCGTAATCTATCATACATGAAAAATTAAAATAAGGAGACAAGGCAAACACTGTTACTCCTTTACTTTTGTACTTCATGACCTGAATACAGTCATGATTAAATGAAAAGAGGTAAAACATTATCTTTTTTTTTTTTTAAGTAGAAGTTTAAGAAACTGCCTTGATAAGATTATGATAATAGATGCTAATTGATAATCATTTTTATATAATCACTAATTACGGTATCATGCCCACCTTATCATCAGTGTACCCTTTCCAAAAATGTGTAATTTTTCAAGAAAAACTTGCTAAGGAGATTATGCAGGACACACCCAATGACCAAAGAGCCAGCAAGGGATGCTGCCAGGCCAGAAAATTTTGGAAAACTATCTTTACTATAGAAATATGAAGACAATGTAATTTTAGAAATAAATCAAACAGCAGATTATATGACAACTGTAACTACCTGAAGATGTTATGGTCATTTCAGGCTTCAGAAGATATCTATCAATACAGTGTATAATTTCCTTGAACCTTCAAGTGTTAGAAAACACTGACATGGCTTCCTATTCAGTGAATTATCCCTGCCATTCCAAAGATACCATGCAAAGTACAGTGTCAAAAGTTGAGTTTCTAAGTATGAAGTTTTGTATGTTATTTTTTTTTATGAATGAGATGTACCAAATGTCTACTGATATTACTAGTACTGAATAACGAGTTTGTTCAAGCCACACCCAGTATATCAGCCCCAAATGACTATGCCCCTTGAAGGCCCTCTTTTCCCTCAGCTAATTAGTCATATTTCCTCTCTTGCACAGTGTGTAACTGAAAATTTTGCCTTGTTGCACTAATTGAGGGGCAGGCATGGTTTCATTCCAAGGTAATTCAAAGGACAGAGTCCTGTGTCACAACTGCATATCTGATATACATGGTTATTCACAGCTGACATTCATATCTTTTCACTTACTTTCCCATGTGGGATGCTTCACGCCCTCCAATCCTGTTGGAGTCATTATCCTCACAACAGAAGGCTAGTTCACAGAAATTATAAAATTGAATTTATCCATGCAATGCAAACCAATGCCAGTCAATATTTGTCAGTTCATATCACAAGATACGACACCGATGATACTTAAGTTATACTGATATCATATGCAGCTAGGGAAATGATGTTTCTGAATTACAGAGCTCCTGTAGATTTCCCTGGCAATCTAATATCAAATAAGGAACCAGCCCAAGCCTCATCTTGCCAGAATGTGGAGTAAAGTTTGCCAATCTTTGCCAGAATACAAGATACCACAGCTATTAATCCTTTACATCTAGAATACCACATCTGTTACTAGAGCTCATGAAAACAGTTGAGTTTTTGCCTGTGGTTCAACTGCTGGAGGATTTTTTATATCTGCTTCTAAATACTACATATCCCGATCAATTGTTATGAATAATAAAATCAAAATCAGGATTACCAATGAATTATGTAAACATAAAACCAACTATAGTGACTCAGCATTTCCAGAGTTTGGACATAAAGGGTACAGTAACTGCATTAATTCCATCTAATTAGTGACAGAAGTACGTACCACATTAGTCAATCTCTTTATCTCATGTAATGCAAACCAATCTTCTATTACTGTGCAATAGCAAAAAACTGACCCCTAGTCCTTAATAAGAGGCTAAAACCACAACTAAAATGGGGAAAAAAAACATTTGACATCTGACAGAAGAGACAAAAGTTTATTATGAACAAGTCCAATACCCTTGCAATCATATGAAATGAATTACTTGAAACACTTGAAAGACTTCTATAAAACAAAAATTGCAATTCCATGAACCACTAAAGATAACCTAGATCCCAGCTAAAGAAACTTGATTCATGTCAAGTTCATCAAGTCTAATTTAACTATTTCCAAGCTACAAATACCTCCTCAACAGATATGCCTCCGATTACGCTAAGGTGGCTAAGAGGGCAAGGGGAAGGGCACAATTTCGAAGGAATTGTGGGATCCGGGAAGCAAAAGTAAGGAAATAGGGCGGAGGGGGAGAGGGTCGGGAAGGGAGGCGGTGGCTAGCCGAGACGGTGATGGGCAGCTAATTCGCCTTATTTTGGACATCTTGCCCTACTTCACTTGACTAGCTTGAGTCAACTTCACGACCTTCGAGTCTACTCTTTCAGAGTTTGCTAATTAACTAAAGATATCTATCAAAAGTATGTACGCATGATGCTGACTATTGCGACAGTGTGAACTCCATCCTAGCCAAACAACCCTTTCATTACGCCATTAGAGGCAGAATAACTTACATCTTGGTCCTTCCCTTTGTTCTTGAACACTCCCATTCTATTCTTGAATTGGTCATTTTGTTGTTTTTCCATTTTAAAAGCGTCTCCAATGGTTAAATTTGACTAAAACGCGTCCGGTGTCCAGGGAGGCAGACACCGCGTGACGTCAGAGCTCACCAACTACTCGGAATCTGTAAGGAAACAGCGGATTGGCCGCTGGTCCTCAAGGTTCTTAATCCCCTTTTCTCGTACTCATTTACAGGCACATATCCATGCAGTCTTGATTTTCTTGTACGCTGTATTTCCTATTTGAGTAAATATTTCATCGCCAATGCCTTAAAATCGCATAAAATACTCCAAAATATAATGGTATCTACATGAGCACAGATTTGTTTACAATCTTTTGGACCAATCAGAGAATGGCTCTCAAAGGGCTTAGGAAACTTTGGCAGAACAGCTTTTATTTGTCACAATTTTTGTTTTTTTCCTGTAATTTCAATTATTTTCTTAAATTAATTTTTCTTTTTCGAAAATGTTAGTTTAAGCGATGTCATTTCTTCATCACGCTAAAGCTTGTATACTTTAATGTTATACTCAATAATGTCATGCGCTCCAAGACTTTTTAAAATCCTCTTATTAAAAAAATGCTTTATAAAATAAAATAAAATAAAATAAAATTACTGTACAGTGTTTTATATCATATACTTAAGTAAAGAATCGAAGGTAATACAGTTCCTGAACTCACGACTTTATAATCTGCTAATCGCGAAAGCAAATAAAAAACAACATTCCGAACTAAACATTCTCCAAAGTCAATACATAGAAAATGATAAAAAAAACACATAATACGATTTTACATAAATAACAATTCCCATAAACCCACTATCAAAAAAGGGGGCAAGCGTTTCCATAGGAAGTATTCCCCAGAACGACGACCGTCCCCTGACTCGCGTGTCGTTCTGAGAACTGTGTTTACCTTATCCCTCGTCGTGCAGCCGGAGCACTAGTGTCCCGTATCAGTCACAAAAATTTTGCGTAATGTCGTCCCGATTCGGTCTCCTCGCCGTCGATGTTGAGCCTGGTGAGCGTGCCAACAAGAAGAAGCAAGATAAGGCTAAACCCAAGACGGACGAGAAGAACAAGAAGGCAGTCAACAAGAACAACACCAAAAAGAAGAAGAATGGGACGGACGAGAGTGTGGTAAGGGTCCTTGCAAGAGATGAGAGTTTCAGCATTAAATAAATCGAATAAAACAGGCGTGTCTGTGGGAGCGGAGGCATTTTCTTATGTACGCCCCGAAGGTATACTTACCGCGAATGACTTCCAGCAATGACAGAAATTAAAGCTTACCATAATACTTGAAGACAACCCTACATGTCAAGATGCCCAAGTGTTCTGATTGCAAGAACGAAAGATCAGAGGATTTCAACGCGTTTATGTTGCATTGAGGATATTCAGATGAAATATCCCCTAGAATATTGATTTACACAACAGCATCAGTGTAAAGAACAAATTTCATGTATGATTTACTGAGGATTCCCTTTGAAAATTCTTGATTAACATAGTCATGTTGCATTATCATAAAGTATTTGGAAAATTGTAGGGTAAAATCTTACAACTTCAACAAGGGATAATACATTATTAGTAGATAATATATTGATAATTATACAAATATAATGGAACAGTTGAGAACGTATACTGTGTATGCTATAATTACAATAAGACATACTTTTCATGTATAAATACTATGAATGTATAAGTACTATTTTTCCAACTTATTTGTACCTTAGACTGCAAAATTTGACATATAAGAGCAAGATGCAGCATTGTTGAGAACTTTGGTATTGGCACAAAATTGTTTCTCTCTTTTCTGGCAGCACCATACAAAGAGAAGGTTATCATCTTCATGCACTCATTTCATTGAGTACATGTCAGTAATTTTACTGCCAGGGAATAGTTCATAAAAAATGATGCATGTAGGGTGGTATACAGTGTTTTGACTTTGGTGTGCCAGTATTTTTGCCTCACATTTTTATGTATTGCTCAATGAAGTTTTCATATAACCATAGATAAGGTCTTCTTAAAATGTTTCTTTTCTTCAATCAATAAATTTTCTTAGCTAGCATTTTCCAATTAATATTTACTATTTGTTTGAATAATGATCTTTACTGTTCTATCACATCCATAGAGTATCATTGAACTAACTATAGAAGCTAGTCAGCCAGTCACACAATACACAACTTTTCTCTTTCATGTCTAGTAACAAAAATGTAATAACTAGTGGACCTCAAAGCTGTAATCCTCTTTGAACCACAATCAGATATTGCACTTTCTTTTGATCTGTTAAGGTTGACCACAAGCATTTTTGCTTTGGTAAATTTTCCGAACAACGCCGCATCGTTAAATACCGCAAAAGTGGTATCGATGGATTCCTCTCAATCTCTACTATTCATATATAGTGAAATTAATGAGTGCTTGCACCCCTGAAGCCCAAAATCTGGGTCCTGATAGTAGGGGAGGGCATGAAGTAGATCAGGGAAATTGCGGGGTAAAATATGAATTCCGGCCATATTTCGTATGCAAAATTTTAACCAACTACCTACCTAACTTTGCTTAGATTTGAAGTTTGCCCTAGCCAAGGGGGGGCTTTGCCCCCCCTCAACCCCCTCCCCCCCCCTTTTTTTAAGGCACTTCGTGCTACCTCGTGCTACTTCCATATCAGGAAAACCTTAACCCTTAACTACCTACCTCACTTTGCCTAGTTTTAAAGTCAGCCTTTGCGAAGAG
Source organism: Penaeus japonicus (assembly GCA_017312705.2). Taxonomy (NCBI): domain Eukaryota; kingdom Metazoa; phylum Arthropoda; class Malacostraca; order Decapoda; family Penaeidae; genus Penaeus; species Penaeus japonicus. Next base: position 323,814 of record BOPN01000324.1, on the reverse strand, counting down.
GGAGCTACGCCCCCCTGTGGATCTCCCCTATTCAGGGCACTTCGTGATACTTATGATGCGTAATTAGTTCTGTAGATGAAAATGCACCATGATGATAGCAACTGAGTCTTCGTCTCATATATTCCTCAGGATAGGAAACTAGGACCGATAATGACGCGACCACTCAATAGAGGGCACTCTATAATTATATTGGAAACAATGGGGAATATTGCGCCATCTATCGAGAGAACATAACAGCACATGCAGGTAATTCATTGGGGGTTTCCAGTCCACAGCTTGTTGCTAGCCGTAAATACGTAAACACAGCCATGTTTAAATTTCAGGGCGAGGATGGTGGTGTTTCGGGGTATTTTGCACAAGGTATGTTGCACGAAGTGCCCTAAAAAGGAGGGGGTCCAGAGGGGGGGCAAAGTTAGGTAGGTCATTGGGTTAAGATTTTGCACACGAAATATGCCCCGAAGTAGGACGAGGTAGCACAAAGTGCCTTAAAAAAAGATACCCAGATTGTGGGGTCCAGAGGTGGAATCGTGAATGATTTCCACTATATATGAACAGTAGAGGTTGATAGGAATCCATCGATACCATTTTTATGGTATTTCGTAACATTTTACCACGTAATTTCCCTGATCTACTTCATGCCCTCCTCTACTATCGGGACCCAGATTGTGGGCTCCAGGGGTGCAAGCGCTCATTAATTTCACCATATATAAATAGTAGAGGTTGAGAGGAATCCATCGATACCACTTTTGTGGTATTTTTTTTCAAGATTTAGAGACAATACACATGTACAAGTAAATGTTATACAGGTTTGAGATATTCATCTGTGCTTTTGTTATATATCCTAATTCTCTGAAATTTCCTCATGCAAGTGCAAAAAAGTCTTACTATTATAAGTTGTCTGTTAGGAATGCAAAAAGCAAGTCTAATAACTCTTCTATGTTCATTATTTGTATTATGCAACAACAATTCATAGATGCTTTGATCTTGTTCTTGATTAGAAAATCAATGTATCCACTCTTGGCATTTGACCCCAGATTGCAAACATTTACTAAACTGTATTTTGCTTGCTTAGGATTTGTATTTCTCTCTTCATGATCTTATTATATATGAGTCTATAGTTCATTTTGTTGGTAATATCATTTTGTCCAACTGATATTCTCATTTATGCATGATCAGATATTGCTAAAAAGAATCTATGAAATATGAAGAAGAATATAGTCTTTTTAAGAAAGAACAGTCGCAAATATGTAAATAAAAACATTATAACTCACTCTAAATTTAAAAACAGGACAACTAGCCACTGTTTACCTTCCATATTTATTTTTATTATACAAACTTTGTTCCTTACAACTCAACCCTAACACTTCTAATTAACAGGGATGATGCATATGATTTCAATACTGTATAGAAAGGTTCAGTACTTAATTCCTGCCCATCTCAGTTGCAGTTACAGGCAATGGCTTTTGGAACTGGTAAAACCAAGACAAAAAAGAAAGCAAATAAAGGAGGTGATACAGCCAAGAGAGAAGTAAACAAAGGAGATCCAGTGAAAAAGGAAGCAACCAAAGTCAATGGAGAAGAAGGGCCAAGAGTAGACGAAGAATGGCAGCGCAGGGATGATGAGGTTTGAATTTTATGATTATATATATATATATATATATATATATATATATATATATATATATATGAGAAGATGGTAGAATGCAGTAACGCATTTTAATATATA
>BOPN01000324.1:307775-321988 GCA_017312705.2 Penaeus japonicus | reverse complement strand
ATATAAATATATATATGTATATATATTTATTTATATATATATGTTTATTTATATATATATATACTTATATATATGTTTATTTATAATATATATACTTATATATATATGTGTTTTTCTTTTCTTTTCTTTTTTTTTCCTTTTTTCTTTTTTCAGGTCTTGTCTTGTCTTGTCCTATGATGTCTTTTCTATAAATATCATTTCCGATTCTGTTTTATTTATGTTAAGTTCATTAGTGACTAAACTATACCTGTCCACACTACCCCACCCCACTCTTTATATAATTCATTACTTTTGTGTCAAGAATACATTCCCCCTCTTCAGTTTGTTCGCGATGAGAACGAACGCAGCCTCCGGGAAGCTCTGATGCTTTCCAAACTTGACTTTGAGGAGAAAGAGAAAGGCACTCCGCAGACGAAGAAAGAACGAGACGAGGGAAAGGGAGGGAAGGTAAAGAAGAAGAAAGATAAGCCAGTCACCATGTCCTTAGAACAGTTCAACAATCTTACTGTAGAGCAGGTAATATTTTGTGTGTTCAGTACTGTTTTAGGTAATTTATCCAACCACAATATATTTATATCTGTGTCAGTATGTTTGTGTGCATATTAATGTGTTTGTACATATGCATACCTTAAACAAACTATATGATACTTTTTTGTCAGTACTTGTGAATGCTAAAACAAACTTTTCTTTTATAATTTTAAATATGGTAATATTAATGAATTTAAGGAAAATTAAGTGCTTTCTATTTTTCTATTTTTGTTTAAAAGAGACACCCTATTCTTTTCTATGAAAAATGCCGAGTATATTGTCTGTTTTGAGTTGAAGAATTGGGTGAAAAAAAAAAAATGATATTCAGAATATACTCAATGTTTTGCAAGATATTTATAAAATTTATTCTATACAATTTTACAGTTAGCAAGAAAAAATGAACCAGAAGTGCAGGAACCTCCTCGTCTTGAAAACGAACAGAAATTCTTTGATGACCTCGAGGAAACCACACGAAAGACCATGGAGAGAGAAACAAGAAAGGAAAATTACAAGGCCACAGCAGGACAAGTGAGAACTTCCATTTTTTGTGTTCATCTCAGTGTTTAACATAAATTTTAATTCAGTTGCCATAGCCTTGTCTTTAGCTGACTATGATTAATAATACATAATACTTCATGCCTTCAAAGGAATAACATTTAAAGAAGAAGAATTATATATTGATTTTTAGGCCACATAGTACAAGTGGATTGCAACTTAGTGGTTAGTTTTCCTTATTTTATCTTAATATTTGGTGTTTATGCTTTGAGAATTGCAGAACAAGCATGATGTAGATTTAAAGAAACTTTTTTTTGTTTCTTTAATTAATCCATTGTGGATGGGGCGCCTAACAACATCAGGGCGGGCGGTCTGCAACACTAGCGGCACTGGCTATAAATTAGAGGGACGGGGAAAGTGTTTTCTCCGCCCTCTAGGTAGCGCAGACTAGCCCAAACAATATTTTTTCATAAATCCTTTATAAAGTGTGGGTTTAGGCTGACTTTGGAACCCTGTAGCTCTGGAGCTAGTGCTGTTACAGCCATAATACTTCATGACTGTGTGCACTTTAACTGTCATCAGATCCCAATGTCGTGTCATGTATGCATTGACACCTCTCTTTTAGGCCTAATTGGTGTCAACATGTATGTCATGACACCCGTACACAATGGGTTAAAAGTACAAAGTTCATGAGAGTGTTTACAGTAAAGTGTATTTAAAAAAAAAAAAAAAAAAAGTAAAAATGTCGTGAAAACATAACATTGTGCTTCTCCACCCTCAGTTTCACCAGGCCATGCGTGCATCTGAGTATGAAGCTGAGATAGAGAAGAGAGACTTTGAGATCCAAGCCCTGAGGCTAGAGGTTGAATCTTTGAAAAATGACCTTCAAATGGTGAAGAGTAGAAACAAGAAACTCTGTGAGGTGAGCTTTTCCTTGTTACCTGAACTGCAAGGTATGTGTGACAACTGCATTTTTGGAGATATGCATTGCCTTATTCATAGAAATTTGATGTTTTGTGGATGACTACTTATGCCAAGTGATTACACTACTGATTTTTTTTTTTTTTTTTTTTTTTTTTTTTTTTTTAATTCCTAGTTAATAGATAAGTTTCCCTTTTGGATGTAACACCTTAAAAAAAAATTATATTAGCATTTTTCCATCTTCATTATGGATTTCCCCTAAACTAGGCTGAAAAGAGCATATGATAATCTTAACAAGAGTCCTCTCAGAGACTGTTGATATCTATCTATGCTTATCAGTTGTTATCTGTGATGCCCTTTCACTTGGATTGGACATTTTCCACAGTGAACAAAGGACAATTGTGGGAAGAGATGGGGGAAAAAAAACACAAAAAAATAGTTTGCTTGTTTTAAATATTGGTTCATTAATGCATTGAAAGGGTTAATTCATAAATTCAGTGTATAAATGATTAATTCATCAATATAACACCTAGTTTTATATGATTATGGAGAAAAAGGTGTATATATGAGAAAATTATTTGCAGAATGCAAGAGATGTAAATGATCCATTTCAATTAAACTTTCATAAGTATTACACATTATTTGTAATTCTAATAAAAATGAAACATCTCGGTTATATCTCTTGCATTATGAATTAATTCTCATTTCTACCTATTTTTACATCTTTTGCAATGAACACTTTTCATCTTTCACATTATATAGTTATGTTTCACAAATATTGAAAGACATTTAAGAATATTCCTAATAGGCTCTAACAAATGTATATAAAATAGGGTTCTGTGTTATGCAAATGTAATGAGCAACATAACATAAATTAAAAAGACAAGTAATAGAATAAAGAAGTGTAAAAGAAATTATGTGTTAAAAATGTTTTACACCATACACAGGTTATTTGTTCTGCTGAAATGAAAGCCAAGGCAGAACTTGTGGTAGAACTAGACAAGATGACAAAAGTACGAGAGGAACTCACCCAGGAAGTGGGAAGCCTTTCAGCCCAGCTGGAGCAAGAGAGATCCAAAGTCAACCAGCTTATGTTGGAAGTCAAAAAACAGGTGCAGCCAATATTTTGTGATTTGAAACAAATTATTCATGTACTCATATAAACAAATTTATGGTGCATTACATCATCAGTCTATGATTTCTTTATTTTTTATGTGTATTTTAGTTTAGTTAATGTACCATAGATTTGCTCTTGATATATTGACATTTTAAGCATCATGATGAAGTAAAGCCATCAACAATTCTTTGTTACTGAGTATTCAAGAGTTATATACATGTAGTGTTTTGAAACTTTCTATTTAAGGAATTTTATATGTTTACTTCGGCACGACGGTGTGTAACACAGGGTAATTAACTTTAAAGGTTGAGCATAAAATAGAAATACATTACCTGACAATAAATGCTGACATTCTGAGTATTACTCAGACTTTTTTTCTTTTTCTTTTTTTCTTTCTTTTTTCCCCTGACTGCTCACAATCTACTTTGACTTTACAGGGTAAAAAGAAACAGTCAGCAGAACCAGCAGGCAAATCCTAAGGGATCATGAAGGATCTGTACACCGTCTCGGCTTTGAAGAAAGAACTTGAAAATTTGTAATGCACTACTTCCAATAAATGATAAAAGAAAACTGATGTATTAAAACATGTGGTGATTATCAGAATTTTTGAAGATGTATGAGTACCATTGATAAGACTTCAGCAGATTTGAGTTTAAGGAGTACAAATAATAGTAAGAAGTAAAACTATATTTTCATCTGTTTTCATTATCATGTATGAACAGTTGCAACAAGAAAAAAATATTAGACTGAATTATTGAACTGATTGCTATGATTCTTTCTCACTAAATACGTTCTAAATCATATAGCTTTTTTGACACTTTTTTTTTATAGTAGTGCATTTCTAGTTTCTAGTTATATTTGTTAAATACCTTTTATTCACAGTTGCCAATACTTTTGCCTTTACAAAATCAAATGGATATAGTCCTGTTTGATTTAATGATAAAATAATCAGATGGGTTGTTCTGCACAGTGGAAATGTGCAATTTTCATCCTGGAAGTTAGTGCATGCCTTGGTTTTAATGTTTGTTTTTGTTTTTATTCTCCCTTTATAAGGAAAATCACAATCATTCTTATGATCTTGAATCTGCTATTCTAAAACCTGTGATACTTGGAATATAGGAGACAAAAAGGTATAATGTCTGTCTACAGTCAAGTAAAACCAATCTAAATTACTTGTCTTTTTATTTTTCAGGAACCTATTATATAACTGACATTTTTTCCCATGATTGTAAATCCATGATAAGGGCTTCATCCTTTTGGTTTTCACATCTGTCAGTGGATTCTGATCAAAATAATGCTTCGGTCTTGATGGGAAGAATTATGAAAATAATTAATGAATATCATGACATATTCTAAGGATCAGAAAGTGAACCCATTCATGGTTCTGGAAAAATCAATGTGTCAACACTGCATCAAATCACTAGCTACCTATGTGGTACTATTGTATCAGCTGGCTAACTCATGGATAGGGTAATCTTCTGACTGGGGAACGTTGCCAGACACTTCCTTAAAAAGGTCTGTGAATCCCACTGACAGGTGCCTGAGTAGATCATGAAACACATTCTTCAGAATCTTTACTAGGTAAATTGAAATAATTTCTCCATTCATATGTCTTTATCTTACAAAGTAGTACAAAAATTCAAGGATACAAAAGGAGACAAATGTCCTTAAATATTAAATATAAAATAAAATAAAGCACTGCTCCAAAAATCAGCCACCAAACCCTTCATTCATCAAAGGAGTATTTTTATATATGAGAATGAGTGTTACACAAGCTTACAGACTTCATAAAAGGCCTGTGACTGAATATGGAACAAAAGGAATGCTGAGAAATTACTTTTGATATGTTTACAAGTATCCACATTTTCGTTTCTTCACAAAAATGTAATTCGTAAACTAATGCGTAAGTTAATTGTAGTATATTCAGAATAAAACTCATGGTCAGCTGAGATTACAAAGTCATACTGAACCTAAAAAGAAAAGGACCTCTGAAGAAAACTTGGCCTGCAAACCCAGCATTGAAATACACTAGTATCCTTTCTGACAATGTTACTTACAGTGTTTTACAGGTCAGACAAAGTTAATTACATATTTACTACACCTAGCACCACGTGAATAAATGCAAAAATATGTAAAACAATTCCACAGCATTTAGTTAAGCTTGTGGGATTCTGGCTTAAAGGCAATAGCATATAGTACAAAATCAACAATAGCTATCATCATGGAGACTACATTGGTTTTACATATAAACTCTAAGGTCAACAGTGACAACTTCCACAATGACTAGTTCAGAAGAAAAAGGTTAGGTAATTAAACTTAATATAAGTATTTGCTGGAGCCAATTTTCCCATCACTGACCTAGAATTTAAAAACAAATAATAAAAAAATAAAAATAATAAATAAAACCTAATAATCTACCCTTACAACACAGGTATGGGTATGGTATAATCATAATGCAAAAGTGTTCTGCAGCACTGACCTTCAGTGATTTAATTGAAAAGAAGATTGTGTATATATATATACACATATATATACACATACATACATATACATACATATATATACATATACATATATATACATATACATATATATACATATACATATATATATGTATATATATATGTATATATATATGTATATATATATATGTATATATATATGTATATATATATATATGTATATATATGTATATATAAATGTATATATATATGTATATATAAATGTATATATATATATGTATATATAAATGTATATATATGTATGTATATATAAATGTATATATATATATGTATATATATATATATATATATATATATATATATATATATTTATATATATATATATTTTATATAATATATAATGAATGAAAAAGCAGGTACGCAAATAATTCCATTCTTTGGTCCAGCACAGGGTACCTTCTTTTACCATTTTATTACTAGATTTCTTTACTTTTCTCTGCTGGTTTTGGTTCATTCAGAATTCTCTTCACATACTATGAAAATGCAAGTGACAGATTTTAATGATTTATAAAAAGCATAACTTTCTAGTGTATTCCTACATTGTGACAAATTTATAAAGTTTATGCTTTTTCATACTCATTTCTTGCATCACAAATATGAACCATTAAGTCTTCCACAACTCCTGTGGGAATACCATCAATGCCTAATACACATTTAGAGAATGTTTAGCACTGAAATTAAAACCAAGATATCAATATCATTTTATAAAAGAACTGATAACCATCACATTAATTGTTATATTTTTTATATCTTCAGGATTTTCTAATTCAATGTGAGGGTAAGTAGCATTTTTTTTCCTTGGCTTTAAACACAAAAACATACAATTATAAAATAAGTAGAGTTTGATCAAAGGGTTTCTTTCATACCCTTTTACATAACATGAGTATTTACAAATCTCAATAGCTGGCATCTTCCCAGAATACTCAACACCAATAGTAAGGAAACAATTATTGAAGAGAAAATTGCCTGTAACTAAATATTACTTACAAGACCATTACAGACTAAAAGCTATTTCACCGTTTTTTCAAATTCTGACATCATAATGATGTGAGGTAGTGATGTAAGTAAAAGGTGAAGAAATTTATAAAGGATACTACTGCCTCATCATTTTCAAATAAATTATAAGTTGGATGCATTAAAGCAGCTTGCATTTGCATGATATCCTTATGAAATAGACTGGTAGTATTCATTCTCATGTCTGTGACTATTTACTCTTAAGTTCAAATACCATTTACAAATCTACATGTATTGTATAAACCATCATGCACTATTGTCTTCTACATGAGCTATCTCTTAACACATTCTCCAATTCATCAGCACTTCTAGTAAATCAGAGTTCATTATTTATTTTAAAAGTTTCCTGCATCTTATGCCAAGCAGCTAAATGTGGAAGATTACTTGCATGCTTTTTACTACATATGACTTGAAGTTTTATAAAGTTTGTGATTACTAGCAAAAAACCCTGAAGTTTGTTGAAGATTAATACTCATCATTTCACCACTTGATTGCATTTGCATCTGCTACTAAAAGGCTGTAACCTATAACATACAGCATGTCTAGCAAGACAGTTGTGAGATATTAAAAATATACTAGGAGTTACTGCTAAATATCAAGTCTGCGGCACTGGGATGGAAGAGCTACTTCAAGAATATTTTCCCAGATTCCTTTGTATAACAACCCAAAATTCCTCATGATTTGTAGACACTGCTGATGAATAGACTGCAGTCATTCTTTAAAAAAGTTTCTTTTCATTAGATAAAAAAAACAATTGTGTTGAGCAAGATTGTGAGTCAGTAACTAGAGCATTTACATGGGTACAAATATGACATTTTTTTATCTTTGCTATTTCCTCTGCAAAACCATCTATTAATGTTCAAAATAATAATAATGCTAATTGACAACATTCTGAAGGGTCCACTATAATAATTACCACTCATAACATTAATTAAAATGAGAATTCGACGAATGGCTCTGTCACTTTCTGCCATTCATAATCAATAAGTAAATATGGATGGAAATGAAATATGATCCAGAAGCATATCTAATGTTATATACTCTGGAATAGATAGTCTGGAACTCATTTTCTAAACAGACTTTGGACACCTCTTTTTCTCTTTATTTCCTTAATCAAAATAACAAAGTGCAGCAAAGGTATAATCAGTTGATCAACTTAATGCCATGACATGATACAAAATAAAAATTACCAATAATTTCTACACTAAACACTCCTCTCTGTTCTAAGCAGTTAATTCTGTTCCACTTTATCTTCCATCAACTCTTTCTCAATTAACAAATTGTTGATGACAATTATACAGAGCATCATATATAATACTGTATTGGTAATATTGGAAAAATTCAGAGAAGAACAAGAATTCAGATAACAAAATCTATACTGCTCAAGCAAAAATAAACAGAAATAAGTTGCAAATGAAAGGTTAAATCAAGATGCAGCAAATTTGTCAAATAAAACTAATATGTCACCTCTAATTTGGTAGGTTGAAAAATAAAAGAAAAAAGAGAAGAGTCACAATATGTTTTCAAGATTATGTTAAAAGAAAAAAACAAAAATGCAATTAAGGTAATGAAATATAGTATTATAATCCTGGATGTCCATAAAATTCCAAATATCTCTAATTAATTGGTGGTACAAAGAGACTTTCACATAGAGAGGCAGCCAGATCGGACATAGAGGATTAAGAAAATTATTTCAGTTCAAATTACTGTCTGCTTAGGAGTATTTCACAGACTCCACTCCAAATTCCTCCCTCCTTTCATTCTTTTCTTTTCTTTTCTATTCTTTTATGAGACACCTATTTCAGGACAATGGGCAAAGCTCTACATGTCTGTGTAGTTGTACAAAATATGGGCACAGGCTTTATTTGGTGCTTTTAGTTTTAAACATTATATAACTGTGCACCCAGTGTTCAGGTAAACAATTTTTTATGCACTGATGCCTTTACAGGAAAATGTGAGTAAGAAAAGAAAATGCAATTCAAGAGTGTTAGAAAATGTATACATGTATAACAAAAAATAGAATATTAATGATAATAAACAGCATCAGATTATGTGACCAATGAATAAAGGAAATAACAATGTTGCTATTCATAACTGTAACCTTTTTACAATACATTCATTAACATCCCTATACAAGAAAAAAAAGTTTCAAAAGTGAGCCAAAGGAAAACACTGAATGATGCATGTTACAGAAGAAAATACATATCTTACATGTAACAGATTATTATATATACAACTTGGATACACTGAATAAGTCATCATTACTTGCATAAACTGGCCATATCTACTACATGTTCACATTCTATAGTTATATAATGCAGTGTTAAAGATACTGCATGTATGAAACTATTTCCAACATCCACACACATATATTGCAATAAAACAATGACAAAGAGTCTCTTGTATCATTATGTAACAAACCATGTGATATGCCACAGGACTTCTCAGTTTTACACTGAGTTAACAAATTCCCAGGACTGGACATTCCTAGTGATCCTGTTAAACCCACTGTCATTATTTTCCCATGTTCTTGCAAACGAGTATTTGCATCTGCTATTATTGTGTTGAGGGGATAAACAGTCGTTGTAAATACATTCTTAAACCAGAGGGTCATTTTTGTGATCATTCATTATATTTTGGATCTTAGAGATACAGCGAAAGTCACCTGGAACACTTTAAGCAATTTCCTTAAATTTTCAACGAATGCTTTAAGAAAAAAAGAAAAAGAAAAAAGAAAGAAAGAAAAAAATCCACTCACTAAACTCCTTTAACTGGTAAAAAGTCCCCTTTCTTGCAATAAGTTGGTGTAATTAGGATGTGTTTATGGAAACTGATATTTCATACTTTTTTCATAATGGAAATTTCCACAAGAGAATACAAACATGAAGGGCCAGCCATAGATCTTCTATTAACTCAAGGCATAAATTTTCAAATAATTGTTTACTTAAATTATACACTAAAGTGACAAAATTCAATATTTAGTTTTTAAAAATTTTAATTTGACAAAAATAATAATTACAATATATATTCAAAGTAAATTAATATGCTTATTGAATATCAAAAGCAAGTACCCTCCTATAAAAATGTACAAGAATAAGTCAGAAAGTTCCCAAAACAGCAGCCACAGTAAAAGGCACGAAATTTAATTAACACTAAGTTGCAAAACATTTAGATCAAAATTAGAACCAACACTATCGACACAATGAATGTTTGGATACTGTCTAGATAAAATTTGAAAGTCTGAATGACTGCTTCACTCTTTAAAACCACAAACAGCTGATTGCTACCTTTCGCCAGCTTCTAGTATAAATGTAAAGTAAGCTTTGGTTCCTGGGTGAGGCTACAGACTTTCATATACATTGGTAGTGTGAGTGGTATTTGCTTCCATTAATCTGTTTATATTTCTCTTTCCAATACTATTGACCTGAACTTATATGGAAAAAACACTGCTTGTCATAAAAATGAATCTGAGTATGCCTGAGTAGACCTACACATCTAACATTAATGATTCAAGCTGGTTCTAGTTTAAAACAAAATGCAGCTCAACTTGGCATTTATTAAATCACTGTGGCTACTTGTTTCAATTTTTTTAGATTGATTACTGTGTTAGTATCACTTCCTAGTATAGCCAAAATACAAAACTGAAGTATTGTCAATTTTCCTTTTGTAATCCTAGTTTCAAAACATGGTACAGTGTACCTGAATTACAAGTACATATATCAACTTTATTTAATTGACGAATGAAAGACAATATACTTATACCCATCTTTAAACAGTTCTTATTGTCTTCCATCTAAATTTCCTCTTAGATGATAGATAACTATATCAGATATCCACCTGGCATTATTTCTATATCTATTTATCATAATCTATATCTATTTATCATAATAAACATAAATCCATTCAAGTATCACTTAATCCATATCATATATGCAAGAAATAAAAGTGTCTTTTCTACATACCTTACTTTCATAAAAGTAAAAAGGGGTGAAACACATGCAAATTGTTCATCATGGATTTGAGTTACAAATCTGGCACTACTGTCTGGCTATTTTTTCTAGTCTAGGCTATTATCAAGTCTGTCAGACAATGCAATACAATTGGATTACTCATCAGATGAAGTTAAGCTTTATTGTAGACCTATGAATTCTCTACAAAATACTGGGCAAGAGACAGAAGTCAGATAGCAGGACCTTTAGTATAAATATGCTTATGAGCCATGAAGCTTCATAGGTTTATGAAGAGGAAGCCAATCTCAGGTACTATTAAGAAGGTAAACCCCAGCTCCTCCTCAATTACTACAAATTTTCTACATACACCTTCTAGGTAGAGCACTAAATACACTTCAAGATGTTAACTTTCAACTTGGTAACCCTAAAATCTACCAAGGCATCTTTAAATAATATAAAAATTATGTTATCTGCATCCTGCTTTTCTTTCAGTTCATCAGTCAAACATTTTTACACACTCTAAGGTACTCCGTCAATATAGGGATCCTTTTGCCTACATTCTATATAAAAAAAAGTTCTCGACTGCATCCTTACACATGCACTTTCTAAAGTTTCGTCTTCAGAATCTCACACGTGAAAATCAAATAACTGAAATACATATAATGGGATAGAAGTATTAGTAAGTAATAGGAAAGAAATGGAATCAAATGTATACCATCAAAAGCACATAACAATTTTCCTGCTACAAAACATGAGTCAGTTCATCATAATACTGACTTACAACCATTTTAGCACAAGGTCTTTTGAAGAGCTAATGCGCCAATGATAAGGAGCACAGACCTTATAGCAACACAATTTTATATATAAAAAACACGTTCCCTTTAGGGGTAAAAGACAAATTTGTGGACAACTTTTACATTCATCAGAACTTAAAACCATCATATATGACTGAGATTCATTATTTTCTTATATGAAAGATATAACATATTCTTAAATGACACATCTCCTTTATATAAATATAATGTCCAGAGAAAAGTACATGATACTCTATGATCAAAGTTTCTGAAATTATATCTCCTTTAAATAAAATGAAAAGGATGTTAAATAAAAAGAAGAAAATAAAATACTATACTCAGACCTTATGGTAAATTGTATACCAGTTTGATCACATGAAATTCAACTGCAAGGAATAAAAATTTTCACTATATTTTCCCCTGTCCAAGTTGCCATTACCAACTGACTAGAACTTGATTCTCTAATCATAATTCACATTAATCAATTTATTCATTAAAACACATGAGTATTTGTTGTAGTTCTATGAGACTTCACAGACAATTTACATACCAAAAAAAATCTCAACTTAGCAGTATATCTAATTACAAATGATCCTTCAAACCATCTGAACAATATAAAAATGCCATGAAATCATGACAACATAAACCATTTTGAAATAAACAGAGGGCTAGTACATAGGTGTGAGTGCACTAGTCACTGTAGTATTACCTTTCAAAATCATCTTGGTAAATACTACTGTAACAGAAAAATATATCACAATAGAACATATTCATATAAAACAATATAGAAAATAGATCTAATATATAAAGAAAATTCTAAACAAATTCAACAAAAAGGAATGCACAAGTTTCACAGATTAACACAGAAATTGTTGGGGGTATAATATGAGCATCAGAAATACTTTTCAGAAGTATATATCTAATTACAGAAATATTCACATTCTTATCAGCTGCAAAGAATACAAAGATATCCCTTAAAATTATAATTCAAAGTATCAAAATATCCTACTTTTCAGTAATGTATTGAACTCTAGTTAACAAGATATACACCTCAATCCTAAAATGTGGTGATTAAAAAAAAAAAAAAGGAAATAAAGAAAAAAAAGAGAGAAAAAAGAAAGAAAATCACATGTTACAGCCACTGCCACAACCGAGACTTACACAGTGCCCTCACGGACTTTCGTGTGGAGAGGTTCAGTCATGAGAACAACAGTCTCATAAGGTGCACACTCCTCAACATGTAGGAGTGAGCACAACCAGCCATAAAACCCTTTCTCTGGATCACTCACCTCACACCACCAGGAGTCATATGATATGGAGATCTGAAAATAACAAGGGAATTCAAAAATAAATATTAGTGAGGTTATCAAGAAGAAGAAGATATCAACAAGACATACCTTGTCAAAAATGCTTTGATTTAGCCTCCCATAATAATAAAACTTGCTGAAACAAAAAGCTTGTGAAGGCTCTTTACACAAAAAAGGAAGATCTGACAACTACAAATTAGGATCCACAAGTCTAATTGGGACAATCTTTCCAATGAGGATTATCTTTCTACCATACTTCTGTGATATGTTGACTTACCTGAACACAAGCAGCATAAATGCCTAAGCCCAGAGTAAAGACAATTATCAGGAATGGATACAGTAATATGAGCAGCGGTGGGAGCGTAATCTTGGGAAGGCATCGAGCTTCTGTAACCCTTGTCAACATGCTGTAGGGTAAATTACCATAGTAAAAAATAATTCTATGGGCCTCTAAATATGTAGAAGCATTAAAGCTGTGTATAACTACCAGGAAGCAGTAAATACGTCTATTTTTATAAATCATAGAAAAATATTTTTACAAGAACCATCAAAATCCACTGCTTAAATACAGCTTGTTGAAAATACAACCACAACATACCAACAAAGGACACATATAAAAAAAAGAAGTTCTCTCTCTTTGTCTCTCTCTCTCTTTTCTGAAGCGTATTGACTGATTTTATCATTCTCACACAAATATTACGTTCCATTAACCTCAAAAGAGTCTACTTTATTTAATATCTACAGGCCTACACTTTATAGCTTCCTGATCTGTCCAACAAAAAGCAAGGCAAAGATACTGACCTATACCATGTGAGGGTTCCAAGGTAAAATGAATAAGCCCCAGACACCAGGAAGACAAATGGGAAGCAGAAGATAGAGAGGAGGGTTATGTGTAACCCGTACCGCGCGGAGCAGGAATGCTTGGGTTTATCAGGACCCAAAGTCTGCGTAATAGAAGCCTCCAGATCCTCCAGCTCTTCCCGAGACAGATTTACCTGTTGATTGGGAAAAAAGAATGCTATCAAGAAATAAATTCCATAATAATCATATCTGTTTAAAATATCATGGAAGAACAAGAATCCAACCAAATTCTATTGCGGCTCAAAGATATACAAGGGTAAACTGACATTGTATTTGGTGACATGCTTTAAGTCCTGCTCCTTTAAATACTGCAGATCTCCATCAAATATTCATCAATTTCAAAAAGTGAGCTATCTATAGTAATGAAGACAATGTTGGTAATACGGAAGCTCTACACAATCATGATCCTCATTTGGACATAATGAAAATTTAAATAGGGGTGATTTTGTTAGGCAAAATGAGGTAAGAGTGATTAAAATGTGATTAAGTGATTAAAACGTTGTGGATGCTGCTAAGAGGGTTTGTGGGTCAAGTACTCACTGGCAGTTATGGCTTGCCATGATTAGTTGGGAGACGTACCCCTATGGGACCAGTTTGCAGACCTGAGGCAAATTAGCTGTTGTGGTAAAACACCTAAGACTCTAGCTGCTTCAGGAATTTTAACCCTTTAACCTCAGGCAAACCATATGGGGAAGTTCAGCAAA
>BOPN01000324.1:290275-295275 GCA_017312705.2 Penaeus japonicus | reverse complement strand
GTTTCATGAACCAATTCACTCTGGCAGATTACAACACTCTGCGTCGCAAGTCGTCAACAGAATTAACTCATCATATCCAGTGGTGAGAGAAGCTCAAGACTTATGGTGTTGACCATCATTTCCCATTCACCCGTCCATTCCAACCAGCCTGGATTCGTTTCTTTACTTCTTTATCGCTTCCGCCCTTCCTAAGCAGCTCAGATCAGTGAGGTTTATGACGCTGAACTTCACACCTACCTAAAAGTCCACGCATTTCTTTTAGTGGTTTAAAGTTGACTCATCTGATCATCGTTACCGAAACTTAATGTGGTGGCCAGAATGCCTCAAGGCTCTCAAGTTCCCATGGGTTCAAGGTCAAGTACAACCGTCTCACCTGCGCAGTAACAGTACTCGGGGGGCCTGTCGCATTACAATGGTCGCAACACCCATCACTTTGCTCAGTGGTATCAATGTACTGCCTTAACCTGTGCGTGATCACTTCAGTTCCTCTTGGTCTTACTGCAGAGAGCGTTAGTGGCTCATACTCTGTGGTGTAACTATACCACCTGGCTGAGGGGAAAATTCTTGCTTCATCCCCGAGGAGCTGCAGGACCCAAGCATGACCTGCGGCCTCCACTCTGCATCTTAATAAAGCTTTTCTTGGTTTTATGTTCATATTGTTTGGGGTCTTTCCCCTGACAAGTTCCGCTAGTTGGTCTGCGATTTCGTTTACCCGGATGCCAATGTGGCTAGGAACCCAGTTTAGATGAGGCTACATCCCTCGCTGCAAACCGGCGCCTGCAGTCCGTGAAGTACAGGATACTATGTGGGGGAGTGATAGTTCGATAAGTCTCTCCACATTTAATCGAGGCGAGGAGTGTTGACCCTTTCTTTAATTTAGTTTTATGACCGAGATCTCGATCATGATCTCTTCCCGCGGCAGGGGTAGGGTATAGTCAGAGTGAAAGCGTACCAGCACCCTGGCCATGCGAGATAGACAGGAGCAGCTTGCAAACAACTCGTAATCAAGTTCAAGGCGCTGTAGAATCTTCTACCTGAGGTGAGAATCAAGGGGAACCTGAATGACTTTAGCTAAGAACTGAGCCGCCAACAAATCAATACCGGTGTCCAGGGGAGGGGATTGGCCTCCATGAGAAGGTTGGGAACTTCGTCCACCTTGGGGGCCCAGAATAATTCTGGCAGCCTTATTTTGGACTATTCCAAGCCTTTACTTGAGGTTTGGTGTAACGGTGATCAGGGCAATAGAAACATAGCCCACGACGGGACGGATCGTATGAACGTAAAATGATCTTAGAACCTTGTGCCTATCTCTTATGTGTTTGCCAGACAGTGCTTTCATGGCAAAAAGTCGTGCCTTGGTTCGGTCAATCAGGTACTGTAACTCCGTGCGGAAGCTTAGCCGCTGGTCTACCCATACCACCAAGTATTGGAAGACCTGTACCCACTTCAGATCCAGTCCCTGGGCATGCAGCTGGGACTCCTGGATTTTCAGCGTCAGAGCAATGGCCTTTGACTTGGCTGCCTAGATCTTCAGTCCTATCCTGCAGTATTCCTCAGACAATAAATCCAGCCAATTCTTGGTCGTCCTTACACTGAACCTCCAGGTGGAAATGAGGGCAAGATCATCTACAAAGATTATCCAGCACCCTTCTCGGAGTTGTAAATTGAGAATAGTATGCGCCAGGGCATTGGAAAGAGCTGGACTAAGAACCCCACCCCTTCACTTCCCATGGCCAAACGAGAGGAGTTCTGGTAGGTCCTCCTAAGTTCCCTCAGTCGGAAATCCACAGGCCTTCGTACCAATGAGTCTGCCGTATCGGAGACGTTCCTAACTGGATCTAATTTCCGATGGTAGACAAGCACTGCCTGTTCGTGCAGAGAACTCGGTAGTCAGGCTGTCGGTCCCCGACTGAGGGCCATGTTGGGTCCGCCTTGGATCGAGCGGTCGCAATCTCCTGACCATACCTGACGACCTCCCTCTAAAGAGAAAGATCTGTCGTCCGAAATTACTACAGAACATTCTAAACTTGTGGTTTACCTCCTTGATCTCATCATTATAGTACCAGGAGTCTTTGTAGTTCCTTGACCAGGAACGGGTTTGGGGGATAGTCACTGAGGCTGCTTTATTTTTGACCCAGATAGGCCTCGAGCACAACCACATTGTCTGTGTCGGAACTTTATTGGTTCTGAACCATTCAGCCAAGGTAGCTTGGAAAGCCTACTAGTTAGCTTCTTTGTCTTCCATCTCAGAACGCAGTGCGTTTCAGTGGCCATACCAGTCACCCGAGAAGGTGGCGGCAATCCCATGATGGTCGCTCGCGACGGCGTGATCCTTCGATGAAGTGGCATAGGCCTGTTATACACACTGTACAACTAGAGGGGACCCTCAGCCAGGTGGATCTGAACGGCGAGAGATTCTGCACCATTTCTATAGTGTGCGGGATCCTCGATCCTGGTGCAGGGGGTGGTCGCTTTGACAAGAGTGATCAAGCCTTTGGTTCCTACTGTGTTCAGCATCACGAAGGGACTATAACCTGAGAAACGGACTATGTCTTCCGTTTGAGTCTCATAGAGCATGACAATATCGATGTTTCTCGATCGTACGATTGTGTGGGGAATGACATTTTTAGGGGAAAAAACATTGATGTTCCACTACAGGATACTTGGATTGAGAGACATCTTCGAGATGGTTACCTCTGTCTCCTTTGTGACATTAAGGGTATCCAAGTTGGAAACAAGTGGGATGGTAGTCTGACGGAGGTTTCCGCCCTGGCTGTGATCCCTGTCGGACTCTGGTGATAGGGTCGCTTTCGCGGAGTGAACGATGTTTCCGTCTGCTAGTCCTGGCTTGTCAAAATAAACTACTGTTCCATTCTTCGTTCACTGCAGCGCTTCCTTTCCCTCTAATTGACTTATCTCCTCAGTGTCTATTTCATGCTTTCTGTGTTTCACTTTACTTTTCCCTCTTTTGTAGTTATGACTCTTTTGCGTTTCAAGATTAACCTTTGATTCGTTGCTTAGCAAATCGAATTGCTTAGCAATTCGATTCAATGCTGTCGTGCAGTTCTTAGGATACCTCAGCCTTCCTATCTGCTCGCCAAAATCTAGATTTACTTTTTCATATCTTAGCCGGTTACGGACTCTTCGTACACTCTAACTAACACTCTGACGTCCAGCTGTCGTCGGCCTCGACGTCGCCGGGACGTCTATTCTACTCATCCGGCCGACGTTATCCAGACGGTGGATCCAACGGTTTGCCGACGTCTGGAAGTGACCTCTGCCCGACACGACGTCATCGGGACGACGTCGGTTGGACGTCAGCTGCTCATCCGGACGACGTCAACCGGACGATGAACCCGACGGTTTGCTAACGCCTCGAACAGTATTTCTTATCATGCACCATGCAGAACCGGCAATTAGTGAAGAATAATGCCTCAGGATGTAGGATGAATATTCAATTCCAAGAGCAAAAGCAATTAAGCTTAATTAACGATGGTGAATGGGGTACTATGATTTATAAAGGCAGATGGCAGTAGCTAGACATGTAAGGTTTGATGATAGTTACAAAAAACTATTCTAACCAGATGTTTGAAAAATAAATACAGCAAACTCAGTGTTGGTTGTTCGGGAGAGGAAGATAGCAATGTTGCTGTTGTGCTATCTGTCTTGAAAACAGGGGAGGGTCATGATCTAGTTCCGGATGAATGGACATTTTGATGTATGGAAGGGCATTATTGAACCATACTATCGTTAATAGGAGCAACCGGATGTCTGTTTATAACGACGGCCCAACGGTCGGCCCGAAGTCACCTGCCAACCCCGACGGGATCCGACCCTGCCTACATTGGTATGTCAAATCGACGTACCCGTGCTATCTGGGGTACCTCACATTCCAGTTAGTACGTTCTTGCATATCATCGTTATACTAACAAGTCTCGTTCTCTACTTTTCCTCTCCCAGAGGTCTCCCCAAACAGCAGTTCTTATATTTCTAAATGTTCTTTTCCGTAATTGATTCAATATTTTTCAAAGCTATACATGGTGTATGTGTATGTGCCGATAGATCTTGATCATTACAGTCAATATTGAATTCAGTAACAATAATTACCCTTGACATCCCCGCCCCCTCTGTCTCTGTCTCTGTCTCTGTCTTTATCTCTGTCTCTGTCTCTGTCTCTCTTCTCTACCTAACTCTACCTATTTGTTTGTCTCCATAGCTCCCATTTTCCCGTTTCTTTCTCCCTTTCGGTCATTCTGTTTTTTATTTCAATATTTTATTTTCATCTCTCTCTCTCTCTCTCTCTCTCTCTCTCTCTCTCTCTCTCTCTCTCTCTCTCTCTCTCTCTCTCTCTCTGTTACATCCTCTTTTTTTTTCTTTTTATCATCATAATAAAAAAAGGAACATCAACCAAATTATACACCAATAACTAAACATGATAAGGAGACAAAAAAATGTAAAGATATCATTTATTCAACATGTAAGTTACATATGTTATAATAGACACCCAAATATTATGAACCACTAAATATAAGTGATTTAAAGAGGTATATTACATACAAAAGATAAATTACACAGATTTTTTTCTCATAAATCCAGGGCCTCATATGAGTATCATTATCTGAAAGCTACCAAAATACATACAAAAATATGTCACATTTAGGACAGTTGTTACACGATGCAAATTTCCCACTTGGAAAATTAATACTTGGATTTCATTTCAATACACATAAAGCATGATGTGTATTTTAACAAATCACATCTTAAGATTCAGCCATCAGTTTTGTAGCTATTTGATCCCTATAATAATTTTCATTCAGAATTTCACTTTTATGCTGTAAGAAGATACAGTGCTCTTCATGGAGAAAAGTTAATGGTAACTTTACCAGCTATCCCATGCAATCATGAAGAATGGTAGTTATATGAAGATGAATGAGGATACTTATTCTTAACATTACTTTTGTCAGTGATGATTGCAAATAGCTAGAAGAGAACATGAGAAG
>BOPN01000324.1:280275-282775 GCA_017312705.2 Penaeus japonicus | reverse complement strand
ACGTACAAAGAATTTCTGGGAATATGTGTTTACGATAAATGATTATCACAAACATTCACACAAAAAATCACAGAAAATAAAACCGGTAAAATATAATTCAATAAATAAATCTAAAGCCTAAAACCAAAATGCCTACCGCCAGCCTGTCTTTGGCGTGGATGTATCGGAACCGCTGGATGTAGTAGAAGATGAGCCACGCAAGGGAGATCACCATAAGTATGATGAAGGATACCGACACAAACAATACCGACGTCCTGGAAGGGATAAGAATCAGTCACCATGCGAAGTAGTGCAGACTCGCACTAACTTTCAACACGGCTTTAAAATAGAAAGGTATTATGATCTGTGGGAGAAGCATCGCTGTTCAAGAGGGAGACTATGATAAAAGAGTAAGTCAACGGAATTTTCTCTGAATGGAAATACGCGTGATTGCGCATAGGAGAGCACCGATAGCGTTGTAGCCTAACCAAGTTCTCTTTCAGACATAAACGCTCTCCGTCCCCTTCAAAAGAGTCGAGACAAAGGGCGAGTCCTCCATTTACTTGCATAGAAAACGTGACAAAACGTGATAAACATTGTCATAATCTGCGGCGAGGCTTGCGACACAAAGGATATAAAGAGAAATGTAAACCGTAAGAACTGCAATGACGATAATCGATTTCTTAATATCTGTAAGAATATTAATGATGAATATGATAATAAGAACAATTAAAATAATAAGAAAATACGAAAATTATATTGGTAATCATAATTATGATGATAAATCAAACATATTAACTATACTAATGAAATAACGAGAACCAATGATGAAAAGAATATGTAAACCAAACATATAAGACTAGATTCTTCACTTTCTCTTCTAGGGTAAAAATAAGTTTTCTAGGGACGGTAAGAAATCTTAGCTATAATTAAATATTTATTAACCTCAGCTTGCTCGATACAATCTTCTTTATCTCCTCTCTTCTTTTTTTTCTTTCTGTTTCTCCATCCTTGCTGATCCTGTTGTATTTTTTCTACATTCTAATCCTGAACTCTAACAGCGGATTTGCCATCTCCTTGCACCGTGCAACCACGACTTTAATAAACGCGAATGGGAGATCACAAATTCGTTGGGATAATTGTAAACGAACTGAAAGGAACGCACGTCGTTACTCTTGGTTTTCACATTTCTCTTCTTCATATAAGAAACATCTCTCTCTCTCTCTCTCTCTCTCTCTCTCTCTCTTTTGTACATACACGTACACACACATGCACACACGTAAGCACACACACACACACATACGCACGCACAAACACACACACACACAGACACACGCACACACACACACACACACATACACACACGCGCAAGCAAGGAAGCAAATATACATAAATACACATGTATTTATATACACCTATACAATGTATCACAATCCTCTCGTCTCTCCATTTCGGTGTGGTGACGTCGATGGCAAGTTCTGTGAAGAGCCAGAGCGCGTTGCCATAGTGATACAGGGCTAAAAGAATCCCCCTCCACCCCACCCCTACCCTACACAGCTGTGCCCCTGCAAACCAGGCTGGAATAACACAAAACTAATTGACAATCTAAAGATTACTTTTGTCTGTAACGACGTTCTTGCCTTGAGACAGTTACTATTTTGGGGCACTAAGACTTATCACTAGTGATATATATATATATATATATATATATATATATATATATATATATATATATATATATATATACACAAAATATATTCACACACACACACACACACACACACACACACACACACAGATGCACGAGCACGACTTAAAAAAAAGTTATAAAATAATTTCATTTTAATGAGGGAGCATATGAACAAACATCTCAAATGTAATCAGCCTAATATGGCCATGACATCAAAGGGAGTAACTTAAGAGACTTCTCTCCACTTGAGATCTTAATCGTGGACACAAAAACACCGACGTTTTGGAAGGGATAAGAATCAGTTACCATAGAGTGCAATGTAGTATAGACTCGCACCGACTGAATATAAAACGGAACTTTCCTAATAACACTAGTTACTGTTCTGATGACGCCCTAAAGGGCGTTCATCGATTGAAGTAGCAGTGACGGTAATTTAAGTCTGTTGGCAAATTCATTGTTTTTCTAACCCATTTTTTCGATTTTGGGGTCATTTCTGCCCAAAAAATGTGGGCAAAGGCAAAGTCTACAGCGACTGTTAATGACAAATGTAGTAATTTCATCGCCCATAAAGTTGATTTATCAACTAATGAATTGATTGCTTAGTCGTTGCATTGTATCAATTGCTTTATCACTGATACTTTGTTTGTTAGTTATTACAGTTATTTAGTTTGTATGCACTTGTCTTTTACGTCACTGCAAACACACTAACTCTCTTCGACTCTGGGCCTGAATTTGCCTTTGTCACTGCCGAGAAAGCACTCTGACTTGCCCTCTTCTAAAACGCTCCTGAAGACCCTTCTCAAGTAAAGAGGTGTATCAGGTAAATTCTCT
>BOPN01000324.1:250275-257775 GCA_017312705.2 Penaeus japonicus | reverse complement strand
GAGAGAGAGAGAGAGAGAGAGAGAGAGAGAGAGAGAGAGAGAGAGAGAAAGAGAGTCTTCGAGCCGATATATAATAAATACGTCGGTCCACTTAAGCCTGATTCTAAAAAAATAAACAAAGGTGACTAACTGTTTCGTCGGGGCATCGAACTCCCTATGGCTAAAAGCACCGTCGTCTAGCCAATGTTCGGTTCACATACAAAAAAAAAAAATAAAAAAAAAAAAAAAAAAAAAAAACTGAAATATATCTCAAAAATGATAAACAAAGCCAATTACAAAACACAAATGAAGAGATGGCAACCGCTGCCTTTATTACGAACAGACGAAATTCAAACCGCGTGGCCAGGATATGCGGAAATATAATAAAAGAGAAATACAAAACCCGCCATCTGACAACACCGCAGTGACCTTGAAGAACAGACAGGTTACACCCCTCCCCTCCTTCCAACCCCCCCCACCCCACCCCGATCAGCTGTTCTTAAGAAGAGCATTAAGCTTTGCATGATCATTATGACAGAACAAATGTTATTCACTACCGAGTAATAATGTTCATCGGATACCCCCAATTGCTGTAGGTTTATAATCATGTATTTATTATTCTGGGGAGTGCCCGTTTTTTTATTTTGTTGGTGCTGTTTCTCATTGGAATTCTAAGATGCGTTTTCTTGCCACACCAAAAGTTGGGTTGTTATAAGGAAACTTTTATCACTTCCAAAAGAATAAACAAAATCACAAAACAATGAAATCCAAGCACGATACCTTGCAACGGCAAAAAATGACATGCACCAGAAAAAAAGACAAACGTAAACAAATAAGCAATCAAAAGTCGCAATACACAATAAAGAAGTTCCACCCTAAAAATAAATTACAAGGATACATACATCGAGAAAGCCAATACAAAAAGAAACAAAACACTTCCTAGCCATAATTTCCGGGTTAGTAACTTGTCCAACGGGCTCTGAGAACTGAGGATGGTAAAGAAAGACCACAGGGTATCTGAGGGGGTGGGGTGGTGGTGGGGTGGGGGTGTAGTGGGGCGGGCAGGGCTGGGGGAGGGGGGTAAAGGAAGAGCGGGGGGAGGGTAAGGGGAGATAGATAAAGAAAGAGAGAGAAAGAGAGAGAGAGAGAGAGAGAGAGAGAGAGAGAGAGAGAGAGAGAGAGAGAGAGAGAGAGAGAGAGAGAGAGAGAGAGAGAGAGAGAGAGAGAGAGAGAGAGAGAGAGAGATTTTTTTTTTTGACTTTGACGAGTTTATTGAGACAAGTGATTACGTACATCTCAAAAGGATGAGGTAACAATCTTAGTCCCTCTTTGGGCTCACATATATTTTACAAAACCTTACAGCTTGAAATATATACATGTTGAAATATATACAGAGCAAAAGATGGGTCAATCACAAGCATACACAATTAAATGTTTACATATCAGGAGAACGGTATAACAGTATGGATTATCACCCACAGCATGCTAAGTCCTCTCCTAAGGTCACATGATTACATACTTGAAATATGTGGCGCACACATATGTTAATAAAATATCATGTATGCTCCTGGAGGAAAGAATTTATCAGAAAGTCAAGAAGTATGTTTGTATTTAACAGGATGATGTATCATAAATGATATTCATGAGAGAGAGAGAGAGAGAGAGAGAGAGAGAGAGAGAGAGAGAGAGAGAGAGAGAGAGAGAGAGAGAGAGAGAGAGAGAGCGTTTATTCTCTTGAAGAGTGAAGTAATTTTAACAACGAGGAAATTGTTTCCCCCACTTCAGTAAGCAACCTGTAATGCCACACCAATGAGCGTAGTGAGTGACCTAGTTGAAATTGCTACAACACATATGTGATACGTGACGCTGCAACCATGATATCCATTCCATGATATATGCACTTTGCAACAGGCTTTACAAAACAAGTTAATAAATATATCTTCATTTATCGTAGGTCACTTGTCAATAAGCAGAACGATTCAATTCATCATCAGACGAAATATAATAAACCTTTACTGAATAAACAAAACTTGATTTACTAACAGAGAAAGAAGCAAGTCACAAGGATATTACTTTTTTTTTATTCTGACATCATCCCTCGACCAATAGAATTTCTCTAGAATCTCCATTTAGAGATAGGATTAAGGATATGCAAACTGAAACTTTACCATTCACCCTTTTGAAAACTCAGGCAGAGTAAATCAACTTCTGTCATTATTGACGTTAAAATGTGTGAAAAAATGCAAATAGAATCAAAACATGGCAGTCGGATTTACAAGATCGTGCTAATCCACTAAACAGCCAACCGGAATTTTTCACTTAAACACAAAACAAAAGAGTTATGTGTCATAATGGAATCATGTCTAGTAAAAAAAAAAAAAAGTTATTCAACATCTACACTACTAAACTGGACAATCTGTTACCGAAATCAAAGATGAAAAATGCATATCTGGGCAATATGTGAGTCTATGTATCAGCAGGCTTGTTATGTATACCTAACCATTCACAATTTTTTTTTCTTTATCTGCCCCGACTGCGCTTATCCCGAAGAGCCCGATTCCACCCTCAAGCAATGCCGAAAATGGCCGACAGAAAAATCGCCCTTAGAAGTGGTCCAACAAGGAGCATAGTGCTGTTCAGGGCGGCATTTTTTAAGGCCTTGCAGGTATTTGCAACGATGTTCACAGTATCCTTCTGACAGATCAATTCATCAGCACTATCATTAAGCTTATTCACACTCTAATTAACCCCATTGTCTATCGAAGCAGATGTATCGGAAGGGGTGTGAGAATGAAGTGGAGATCGCATGCGCCGGTCGAGGTTTTGGTCCCTCCCTACAAATGTGCAATAAAACCGATTACTTGAATTTTTGGTAAGCAATGTTATTCTGAACCATGGCCAAGGAAGTATTCTCTTCGTAAAGAGAATTTCAAAAAGTGTAAAGTCAAGAACGTGTACAATTCTATATCTAGCTCTATACTTTCTCCACCGTAAACATGCACTTTGAAACACTGACTTTGTAACACTGACATACATACGCATATCCAATATACTTGTAAGTATATATGACACACACGTATTTGGATAAGTATAAAATATAAAGTGTGTGTGGTGTGTGTGTGTGTGTGTGTGTGTGTGTGTGTGTATACTTCCGCGATTGCGGCCCATCCCTATTCTTCCTCAGAAAGTTATAGATCGTATCACTCTTTTCTGCTCTTCCCTCCCCCCCCCATCCCCCCGCATAACAACCCTCTGACAGAGCGGTTAACAGAGAAGCTGACAAGGCTGACACCGCCTCTCGAGCGCTGCTGACGGCGCAGGAGGAATCGCCGGGAGGAGAGTCTCGCAAATTGTCAACAGCCTCTTGACAGCAGCCGGGAGACCTTCGCGGCAGAGACGAAGGTGTAACACAATACGGCCTTGTCTCGCGAGGAGATCAAAGGAGGAGCTGAGACGAGAAAAGAAAAGAGGGCGAAGAGCACGAGAGGCGAGAGAGTTTCTGAGTGACTGATTGCGAGTCGGAGAATGGACACGTAACGTAATGGCAAGAGTATATTTGGTGTCAATTTACTGCGTCACTTTCTTGATATCATTTTTGTAAACTGCTTCACGCACGCCCAAGTACGCGAGCACGGAAACGACATTTCAAACAGGCAGCAGGAAAGGCGCCGACTCATGTGGAAACAAGCTCCCAGTTCACTGTCAGCGTGTCCGAACTGTGAGGTCAAACTGCTATAAAACGATTCAAAGAGTGGCGAAGGGACTGACTACGGGGCGAGAGGAATTCCGCGAAATTGATAGGAATCGCATCACTTCCTGTGGACCATCAGCTGATGAAAAATTGCTCATAACATCAGTCGAACAATTCCAGCAGAGAGGTGTTGTGGAAACACAATCTTGAAGAAACGAACAAAATGCGAAATGTGAAAATTGACGGAGAATGTGAACACGGCTGATCAGTCGAAATCCTTTTAGTCAACCAGCAAGGGATTTTCATTGAATCATTGCCCCCTCCCCTCTCTCTCTCTCTCTCTCTCTCTCTCTCTCTCTCTCTCTCTCTCTCTCTCTCTCCCTCTCTCTCTCCCTCTCCCTCTCCCTCTCCCTCTCCCTCTCCCTCTCCCTCTCCCTCTCCCTCTCTCTCTCTCTCTCTCTCTCTCTCTCTCCCTCTCTCTCTCTCTCTCTCTCTCTCTCTCTCTCTCTCTCTCTCTCTCTCTCTCTCTCTCTCTCTCTCCCTCTCTCTCTCTCTCTCTCTCTCTCTCTCTCTCTCTCTCTCTCTCTCTCTCTCTCTACTCCCTCTCTCTCTCTCTCTCTCTCTCTCTCTTTCTCTCCCTCTCTCTCTCTCTCTCTCTCTCTCTCTCTCTCTCCCTCCCTCTCTCTCTCTCTCTCTCTCTCTCTCTCTCTCTCTCTCTCTCTCTCTCTCTCTCTCTCTCTCTCTCTCTCTCTCTCTCTCTCTCTCTCTCTCTCTCTCTCTCTCTCTCTCTCTCTCTCTCTCTCTCTCTCTCTCTCTCTCCCTCCCTCTCTCCCTCTCTCTCTCTCTCTCTCTCTCTCTCTCTCTCTCTCTCTCTCTCTCTCTCCCTCTCTCTCTCTCTCTCTCTCTCTCTCTCTCTCTCTCTCTCTCTCTCTCTCTCTCTCTCTCTCTCTCTCCCTCTCTCTCTCTCTCTCTCTCTCTCTCTCTCTCTCTCTCTCCCTCCCTCTCTCTCTCTCTCTCTCTCTCTCTCTCTCTCTCTCTCTCTCTCTCTCTCTCTCTCTCTCTCTCTCTCTCTCTCTCTCTCTCTCTCTCTCTCTCTCTCTCTCTCTCTCTCTCTCTCTCTCTCTCTCTCTCTCCCTCCCTCCCCCCCCCCCCCCCCCCCCCCCCCCCCCCCCTCTCTCCCTCCCTCCCTCCCTCTCTCTCTCTCTCTCTCTCTCTCTCTCTCTCTCTCTCTCTCTCCCTCTCTCCCTCTCCCCCCCCTCCCCCTCCCCCCCCCCCCCCCCCCCCCCTCTCTCTCTCTCTCTCTCTCTCTCTCTCTCTCTCTCTCTCTCTCTCTCTCTCTCTCTCTCTCTCTCTCTCTCTCTCTCTCTCTCTCTCTCTCTCCCTCTCTCTCTCTCCCCCTCTCCCCCCCACCCTCTCTCTCTCTCTCTCTCTCTCTCTCTCTCTCTCTCTCTCTCTCTCTCTCTCTCTCTCTCTCTCTCTCTCTCTCTCTCTCTCTCTCTCTCTCTCTCTCTCTCTCTCTCTCTGTCTCTATCTCTGTCTCTGTCTCTGTCTCTGTCTCTGTCTCTGTCTCTGTCTCTCTCTCTCCCTCTCTCCTACCAATTTCTCTCCCTTGCTATCGGAGAAAAGGCAAGAAGGGAAAAAGATTCGAGCTTTCGTCTCACAGGATGTAGATCTCTTTAGGAGAATAAATATGCTAACAAGGCACTCAGTACATCAGCCTGGAATGGATGCGCCGCAAATGACACTCACGTAACGTAACGTAACTCGACTCCCTCTCGCATTACGGAGCATAAGGCCCGTTAGGCTCGGAGTCTTTGCGACGGATCCTCGACTTTTAAGATGACGTGCGCGAAGGAAAGTATATCTAACATAGTTTTGTTTTTACTTACAAACGTGAGCTCGGAGACTACGCGCGCGAACACACACACACACACACACACACACACACACACACACACACACACACACACACACACACACACACACACACACACACACACACACACACACACACGGAAGGCCTTTCAACTTTTTTTTATCCTTACTGGAGCCATATTATATAACTTTTATAAAAAAAATACCGAACTCCAAATATGCATTACGTCTTAAAAAAATACTTTTTCCACGATTCAAGAGCTGTTTCCTTTTGAAATCCTGTGAAGTCGTTAAGACTAAGACATCAAGTGTATGCCCTCGAGTTGTTTTTTTAATTCTATTTTTCGTTCCTTGAATGGCGAGGCTAAAGGGCAGGGGAGGAGGGGAGGAGAAGGGGGAGAGGGGGGGGGTAGTAGTAGATGTATATTCCATAAAACCCTCGACACGGGCGATAACCACGGCAAGAAAGGAAGAGAAAGAGGAAGAAGAAAACAGAGAAGATGGAGAAGAAAAAAGAAGAAATACAGTAATGATAACCAGAAGAAGAGGAAGAAGAAGGAAAAGAAAAAGAAGTAAAACAAGAAGATCACCGACAACCCAAATAGAGCGAAGAATAAAAAGATAAAGAACAGATGATGATAAAGAGAACGAAAACAAAAGAACATGAGAGACAAACAATAAGAAAAAAAAATGAAGAAGAAGAAGAAGAAGAAGAAGAAGAAAGAGCGAAAGCCAAAAGGGAAGGAGAAGACATCAAAAGATAAAAAAAAAAAGAGAGAAAAAGGTATAGCCACGTCCCACCGCGTCCCGTGCATGACGGCGCCAGCTCCCTCCGCCGCAACAGAGTGACGTGGAAGCCCGTAAGAAAGAGGGCTCTTGAGGGGGACGAGTGCACTGGCTTCTTTGCGCGTCTGTCAGTCTTCCTGTTCGGGAGGGAAGGGGGGTGGGTGGGGGGATGGGGTAGGGATGGGGGGTGGGGGTAAGGTGAGGGGGCTTGGGGTAGGTAGGGTGAGTGGTAGGGAGGGGTTTGGATAAGGAGGAGATTGGGTAAGGCTGGGGTAGGTAGGGGGTTCGGGTGGGGGGAGGCTGGGATAAGGGGAGGGATGGATGAAGGTGAAGAAAAAGGTGGACAAAAAAAAGGAGGAGGAAGCGGATGATGATAATAACATCAGCAAAAATAATAATGATAACAAGAATAATGATAAAAACAACAACGACAATAATAACACTAACAACGAAGACGACAACAATGCCAATAAAACCCACCTAGAAATAATAACCACTAATGAATAAGAAAAACAGACTAAAAACAGGATAAAGGAAAGAAAGAAAGAAAAAAAACCCAGAAAAATGAGGGAAAAAAACTGAAAATAAGAAAGAGGAGAAGTCCGATGTCGGCGCAGCGTCAGCACCTGTCCTCGCTGACGCTGGCTCTGCTGACGACAAAGCAGGTTCGAGGCGACACGATGTGGGGATTGGGAAAGACGGGGGAAAGGGGGGAGGGGAAGGAGGAGGGAGGGAAGAGGGGAAGGAGGAGGGAGGGAAGAGGAGAAGGAGGACGAGGAGGAGAAATTGGAGGCGAAGGAGGGGAGAGAGGGAGAAGAGGAAGAGGATGAGGGGGAGGAAGAGGAAGAAAAGGTCAGGAAGGAGGAAGAAGAAGATGGGGAGGAAAAGGAGGAGGAGGAGGAAGAAGAGCATGATGAGGAGGAGAAAGAGGAGAGGAAGAAGGGGTGGGGGAAGGGGGGGATAGGAGATGAGGAGTGGTAGAGGGGAAAAGGGAATGGAAGAAGAGGAGAGGAAAGAGGGGGAGGGGGAGTGGAAGTAGTAGAAGGAAGAAGAAGAGGGTAGGTGGCCAGAAAGGGTAGAGAACGTGAAAGAAAAAGAGGGAAAAGGAGGAAAGTAGGAAAGAGGAAAACGGAAAAAAGAGAGGAAAATGGAAGAAGAGGAAATGAAGG